>JAECMU010003476.1:0-15969 GCA_016106625.1 Dracogyra subfuscus | reverse complement strand
TTCTATTCTGTCCTGGACAGACAGCTCAGATAGCTGAGGTGTGTGCCCAAGACAGGCGTGCGCTATAACAGCTTGCTCTGAATGTGCACGTTAAACAATATTGAAAATAAAAATGAAAATAATAACAGCTAGAATAACAACAATATTAATAAGTAATGTTTTGTATGATCAATGATTAAATAACAACAATAAGTAAATAAATCAATAAAAAAAAGTTAATGAGTGCCTAATGGGATAAATAAATAGACAAATTGACGAATGAATGAATGAATGAACGAACGAACAAATGACATCATACACACATATATATATACACACGCGCTCGCACACACGCACGCACACACACACACACACACATGGCGTGGGTTGCACCATTCCCATTTTGGCACACCACACCCCCCAATATAAACTAATGGCTACGCTAGTGCGCACGAACTAACGAACTAACGCACAAATGAACTAACGGATGAACTAATGAACGAACGAACGAATTAATGAACGAACGAATTAACGAATGAATGAATGATGTTGACGTAAACTAATATATAAGTGGTTCAAATCCCGTCAATGTTGGCTCACACATTCATTCATCTTTATCATCTATCACCCTCTGCCTATCATTCTCATTATCTTAATATATATATAAAAAAAAAAAACTTTCCAATTTCTCCCACGATTTCAATCTGTTTCGACCCTTTCTGTCAGTTACCTCCGACTCTGTCTTCTGAGTTGTCTACACGATCGATTACCTGTCTCAGCTTCCTTCACAGGTGCAGTCTTTGTGTATTCCCTGCACCCACCTAGCATTTTTATCCTCTGCCGCTAATAAAGCTGGTCTTACCCACGGCACTAACTAACGACTGCCGTTAGTAGGGGTGCACAGTGGGTAGTTACAAGTGCCTCTTAACGATGCCAGAAGTAACTACTGAACACTCCCCGAAGTGGTCAGTCTAAGCCCACAGCTAAAAGGCTGTTGGGGAATGGCAGGTGTGTGGCACAGATAGCCACAGGAGACAAGCACATGTCGCGGCTGGGATGTGGAAATGGACAGCGAAAGAAGTTGAAAGATAGATGTTGCCAGATCGGGAAGAAATGAGATGGAATTCAAAGGAGAAAAAGAAAATGGGGCATTGGGATAAAAATATATATAAGATTTCCGTTCGAAACAATAATTTAAAAGGGTTGCACCAATCTTAAAACATTATTACATGTATTATTATTATTATTATTATTATTATTATTATTATTATTATTATACAGTGATTGTTCTGGTAATGGATGACGAATGGAAATACGCTAGACCGGTTGCCTACCTTTACAAAGGCCAGTCATTTGGGGTAGGTACAAAAACCCAATTGTTTCGATATCAAGGGATGTACGTAAATTGAAGCTAGGGGAGTGGTCCACTCCCTCCAGAAAAAATACCACAAGTGCTATTTATAGACTTTACATTATTGTATCTTCATTCTGTTTAATACACACCCTCCTTCCTGGTACCCGCCTCAGTTATTTAGGGTCCTTGAGTTTGGACGTGTGGTGTGCGTGGTGAGGTGAGTATCACATCATGGTGGGTTCGACTCCGCAATCGGTCACTGTGATGGATCTCGGTTACTGCGTGAGCTTCACTTCAGGCTCCTGGGCAACACGGAATTGGTGGAGTGTCCGTTTTTTAAAGCAACACGAAAAGATATATTTGGTACGCGATCTGTAATGGAATCATTCCGATTCCATCCAGAATTTATTTTACAATTTCTACGTGATACTGACTTTTATTTAAAAGTTTAAGTTGATATATCTGTGATATATATATATATTTTTACAGAGTCCTTTACACTGTGTTTTTATTTACCTGTTGATTTTTTTATATTGATGTGATTTCACATTTAATGTGTTCCCCATTACCATAGTGTGACACCCAATAGCCGATGTATTTTTCGTGCTGGGGTGTCGTTAAACATTCATTCATGCATTCATTCATCAGTTATTTAGGCTAGGTACAGACCTGATCGTAAAAATTCATTAGTTTGAAGTGTATTGTGTAATACTCCATCGTAGTAACTATATCCTAAAAATAAAAACAAATAAAATGTATAATATAACGTTTTAATCGGTTTGCTTAACATTTTACAACGTGAGTGTTACCAAGAATTGTTCAGAGGGGTTCGTTTTTGTAACGAGCTAGTTTTGTTTATAGCAAAGGAACTTTAAAAAAAAACCCACCACTCCACTCCTTTCCTATGTAACCGGCTTGCAGAAAGAAAAAAAGAAAGAAAGAAATGTCTTATTTAACGACGCACTCAACACATTTTATTTACGGTTATATGGCGTCAGACATATGGATAAGGACCACACAGATTGTGAGAGGAAACCCGCTGTCGCCACTTTGTGGGCTACTCTTTTCGATTGGCAGCAAGCGATCTTTTATTTGCGCTTCCCACAGACAGGATAGCACAAACCATTGCCTTTGTTGAACCAATTATGGATCACTGGTCGGTGCAAGTGGTTTACACCTACCCATTGAGCCTTGCGGAGCACTCACTCAGGGTTTAGAGTCAGTATCTGGATTAAAAATCCCATGCCTCGACTGGGATCCGAACCCAGTACCTACCAGCCTGTATACCGATGGCCTAACCACTACGCCACCGAGGCCGGTCGGCTTGCAGAAATGTTTAAATACAAACGCAAGCACGTACCTACTATACATGCACACGTGCGTATAGATAGACGTATAGATATCTATATCAACAATGTATTAAGTGTTTTGTTTGTTGATTTGGGGTTGTTTTTTTTTGTAGGAGTTGGCAATCATAAACAGAACTCCTCGTCAATCAACAGTGATGGCCAAAGAAATATGTGAACTCTTGAAAATATCAATCTCAGTAAGTGACTTTGGATCTGTTGGGTGGGTGGTTTTTTTTTTGTGGTTTGTTTAACGATACCACTTGATGATATATATCAATTAACCGTTGACTGTTGTGCCCCCTAACCAGTGGACCGTTAGCACCTTCTAGCTATCAAATATTCAGACAGACAGACAGACAGACAGACAGACAGAAAGTTATAGGGACATTCCTGAATTTGCTGTATTGTATGATGTTTCCGATTAATAAAACATTTATACGATTAAGCTTATATATTAAATATATTTTCTTGTTTAGAATATCAGTGTCAGTATATTCAATTTGCTTCTGGTCGTCTTAATATTTATAAGAAGTCCAAACTGGATTTTGTCTTTAAATAATTTCGTATGTACAAAAACACCCACAATATATTTGGAAATAAGATGAAATTTAATCTATATAGTACAAATATTAGAACGATCAGAAACACGTTTAATATACAGCCACTAATATTTGATGCAGAAAAGTATATTTGATATACAATCGTGAAAAAGTCTTTGTTAGTCCATAACATCTTAAAAAGTGCAGAAAACTCGGGAATGCCTTTTAAACAGATAGATGGTAGATAATAATTAAAACCAGAAAACATTTACCTGAGTTTGTAAATCTAGTAGATTTTCGGGGTGGGTTTTTTGGGGACATTTTTATGTTTCCAGCTATTATACATAAAAGTAATATTACAAAATTAAAGAGCACTTTTTGTTTTATTTAGGACTACCACAAAATATTTATGGCCGGTGGAGTTAGGAATATACACGATCCAGATTATGAAGACTTCATTGGGTAAGATTGCTAGAGTAATTCCCCTTTCTCAGACCAATCTTTCTTACTGTCCGAAAGCATTCGAGATTCCTCGGTTTTTTTCGGAACGCGTTAGTCTTCGTAAGAAAAGGAATATTATATTGGTTCATTAAAAACAACAACAACAGCTATCGGTGTTTACGGTATGGTTAGTTCAACACATGGCCGAGATAGAGAGGGAGGAGAGAGAAAGAGAGAGAGAGAGAGAGAGAGAGAGAGAGAGAGAGAGAGAGAGAGAGAGAGAGAGAGAGAGAGAGAGAGAGAGAGAGAGAGAGAGAGAGAGAGAGAGAGAGAGAGAGAGAGAGAATGGTAGACAGACAGATAGACAGATACAGAGGGGAAAACACATATATAGATAGATAGATAGATAGATAGATAGATAGATAAATAGATATACATGTACATTTAAATATACATTTTACTTTTGTTTTACACCTAGACGTTTTATTCTACATGTTACAAGTAATGTCCATATTTAATAAAAATATAAACGTATTTCTGTCTCTAGTGTGGTATTCTTACTTAGTTTATCGTGTATTTTAGGCACCTCAGTTTTCTCCAGGGATGGCCAGTTGAAAAATTACAGGAGCAGCCCTCAAAATGTCTCTTCCTATATTTCAAGTAAGATTTTTACTGTCATGTTTTATTAGGAAACAACAGACACAAATACAGGCCCCTAGTAGATAATGATTACATGACTGTTCACTTAATAACGTATTTAGTGTTCTAAGTGTTTAATATTTACGCTTACTAACGTTATATACGTTTTGAGAATCATACAACAAAAATAAAACAACAAACAAAACAACAACAAAAAAGAAACTAAAAAAAGAAAACAAAAAGGTACCCTGATGATGAAAACTGGTTATTAAGTATATAGAGATTATTATACGAGCTTGTGTTTCGTACTGATTTTATGAAACGAGTGTTAGGGAGTTTTGTATTGCCAGAGCGAGAGCGAGGGTAATACGCGAATCCTGACATGAGTATCGTAAAATCAGTATGATTCACATGTGAGTGTAATAATTTCTTTATTATCCATATTATTATTGTTGTTTTCTTTATGAATAACAAGACCCAACTCAAAATGTTTCAGCCACAACTAGAAGGAGACGACGAAATGACGTCATATTTCAAATGCACAGTCTAAGCTAGAACTATGAAGTCGCGTTCCAAAATTACGTCATCACACTTGTTATTACACGTGTGCTTCATATGATTATTATTAACTCGGTTATGTTGAACCATATGGATAATAAGTCGAAGTATAAACGAAAGTGCTTATTTTAAAACCAATTGATAATAATCTGTCATTGCTATTTCTTCTTTTGTTTTTCGATAAACAACAATTTTTTAACCTCAGGCGTGGAGATGTTCTGGTGAAAGACAGCCATTATTCAGACTGGATCATAGTGGTGAAATCGGTAAGTCAGACTTAGTTTTCAGCTTAAAGCTGTAACGTTAAATTTCTTAAAGAATAACTTACATATAAAAATAACAGAAGTTTGAACACAAACAAGGCTTACTGACATACGCTTGTTTCGCCGATTAACATAAAGGCTTCAAAATCGCTGGAATTGCCAAACATTAATATGTTTTAATTAACGAAAGAAAGAAGGATATCTTTTTAACGACGCACTCAACACATTTTATTTACGGTTATATGGCGTCAGACATATGGTTAAGGACCACACAGATATTGAGAGAGGAAACCCGCTGTCGCCACAACTATTTTCGATTAGTAGCAAGGGATTTTTTATACGCACATTCCAAAGACAGGGTAGTGCATACCACGGCCTTTGATATACCAGTCGAGGTGCACTGGCTTGAACAAGAAATAGCCCAATGGGCCCACTGACGGGGATCGATCCCATACCAACCGCGCATCGAGCGAGCGCTGTACCACTGGGCTACGTCCCTCCCTTGTAATTAACGAAACCACTAGGGCACATTGATTTGTAAATCATTGGGAAAACCCGTGTACTTTCCAACAGGCAGGGCAGCATATACCAGGGGGAGAACAAGTATAGAATGGATCCACTGAGGATATTCGACCCTACAACTTAAGCACCTCAGGCGTGTGTTCTATCGACTGAGCTAGATCCTTTTATTTATTTCAAGATGAATGGTAGAAATTTAAAGCTGCAATCGTCAGAATATGTCCACTGTTAATTGTGGCTATTTCTCGCTCCAGCCAGTGCACCACGACTGATTCATCAAAGGTCGTGGTATGTGCTATCATGTCTGTGGAATAGTGCATATAAAAGATCAGGAGCGGGAAGTAGCCCAATGGTAAAGTGTTCGCTTGATGCTCGGTCAGTGTGGGATCGGTGGGCCCTTTGGGATCCTTTATATGCACCATCCAATAGACAGAATAACACATGTCGTGGTGCACTGGCTGGAACGAGAAATAATCCAACAGGAATCGATCATAGATAAACCGTTTCGCCCACAAGCACAATAATGCATCATAATATTATTAAAGAAAAGTTAAAATTTGTTTTGTTTAAATACATCTTTATGGGATGCCAGTGCACCACGACTGGTATATCAAAGGCCGTGGTATGTGCTAACCTGTCTGTGGGATGGTGCATATAAAAGATCCCTTGCTGCTAATTGGAAAGAGTAGCACATGAAGTGGCGACAGCGGGTTTCCTTCCTCGGTGTCTGTGTGGTCCTTAACCATATATCCGACGCCATATAACCGTAAAAAAAAAGTGTGTTGAGTGCGTCGTCAAATAAACCATTTCTTTCCTTCATTTCTTTGTTAAGTGTTTACATGTAGAGTTTTAGAGCACATTGATTTATTACTCATCGGCTATTTGTTGTCAAACGTATGATCATTTTGACAGTCAAAGAGAGGAAACCCGCTACAATTTTTGCATTAGTAGCAAGGGATCTTCCATATTATGCAATATCTTACAGACAGGACAGCACATATTACGGTCTTTGATCTACCAGTCGCGGTGCACAGGGTGGAACCACAAATAGCCCAAATGGGCCCACAGACAGGGGTCGATCCTATACCGACCGCGCATCAGGCGTGCGCTTTACCACTGGGCTACTTCCGGCCCCCACATGTAGAATATATTGCACGTGTTATATTTCTTCTTATGACACGCCATTTAGGGGATAACCCTGCTGTGTTTTCTGATTTGCGGACGTATATCGGTGGTTTTACTGTCGCAAATTTAGTTTTATTGGCGACGCGTTAGCGGAGCCAATAAAACGGTACATTTGCGTCTGTAAAACCACCGATATACGTCCGCAAATCGGAAAACACAGTAGGGTTATCCCTATTCTAATTAAACTGTTTGCTGGTTGATTTTAAACAGGAAATTGTCACATTTTCAGTAAGAATAAGCACACAAACGGCACCAGTTGGTGACGTCATTAGGCAGCCCATTAACAGACGATGGGTGGACGGACAGTTTGCGGCTGGGACATGATTGTGTAATCTGACATATTTAATCAGGTCTCGTGATTAGATAACAACTAATAAAGAATAATATGTTAATTTCTGACATAAAAACGTCTCAATATTTAACGACTTCTGTACGTAACATGAACGCTACAGAAATTGTCTTTATGACGTCATTAAAACAACCCTGTTCTTTGCTTAACCTATGACGTATTTCTGCCAGAAAATTTCCGACCGGTATATCGGTGATTTTACCTCCTGAAATGTTTACTGGAGATCCAATCAGATTCGTTCTTACAAATGTGTTGAATTAGAATCTTCGATATACTATTTTCCTTTAAAATCGCCATGAGCCTAAACCGACGAATGGACGGATAATGGAACATAATTATACGTATAGCCAATTAAAAACTGCAAACTGCAAACTGCAAACTGCAGTAAAATTGGCCAGCAAATAAATATGTGTGACTCCTGTTTATATAATGTTGCTGTTACTCGTTTAATACAGGGCAGTGTTTCCGTTTTGAAAAAGCTGAAGAAGGTTAACGCCTATAAACTGAAAACAGCAAGAGGTACATAAATTCTTATTTCAAAGATAGTAATATCTTTCATAATATTAATAAAACATTTTTTTTTTTTTTAATGTTTTACTTCGCGGTGTATACTAGTACTACCAAATCAAATCCCACAGACGACAATAGTAATATGAGTGGGTAAAACTCCTACCTGCATAAACGCCACGGATATAAATACTATCACCCCTCACACTTAAAGTGAATCAGAAAAAATTGGGGGTCAAGCTGCTCATTTCTGAGATAACGGGTAACGTCTATGACCCTAGTTTCGCATAAAATTATTGTACTTCGACACAGTGATACTAGATGAAATAAAATTGCATACATTGTTTGCCTTCATGAAATACACACACATAAACTAAGCTTCATGTTATATTAATAATATATAACTTTATTGTTAATCGTAAATTATATCACCATTATTAAATATATCATTAAATATCATTAATCAAAACTTGTATTGTATTTTTGTGAACTTCAGTTTTGACAAACAACCCCCAACCCCGCATACGCGCCTGGTATACTAGTATTTCATTGAAAATTGTAATTAGAAATACATCTTAAAGTATTTAGTTTATATCTTTCAGACTTACAGTTCGTTTGTGAAAAAGAAAAGGTCCAACGAAGGGAAGACTATTCAAAATGGCGGCAAATGCTTACTGACTGGGATATCAACCTGCGTAGTGAAACAGATGATCTTGACCGAACTGATGACGCAAATTTGAAACCATTTCAACACCCAGGCATTTATCCTACCACAGATCTTAAAGAAAATAGGCCAGAACAGGATAACGTAAGAACACAGAATTGTGTTCAGCAAACAGCTCATTCACATAAATCTCCATCAAAAACACTTTCACATTCGGCCATTTGTTGTTCCAAAAAGTTCTTACGATTGCAGAAATTTGGTAAACCATTAGAACATAAACAGGGCTCACTGACATACAGTTACGTGCCGCCAGTGACCGTAAATGATCCAGAATCACCGAAACCGCCAAACAGATTACCTCCCCTTGTAAATTTTAGGAACGCGCGAGATCGCAGACGCCTGAGTGGCAAATCTTTCAACAAGATGACGTGGAATCGGTACGAAGTGATTGACGAGTCTACAGAGACAGACGACAGTGTATTTGGTGGGTATTATATAGATACA
Organism: Dracogyra subfuscus; assembly: GCA_016106625.1. NCBI lineage: Eukaryota > Metazoa > Mollusca > Gastropoda > Neomphalida > Peltospiridae > Dracogyra > Dracogyra subfuscus. Next base: position 7,119 of record JAECMU010003476.1, on the reverse strand, counting down.
GAAGCGGATCCAGGTTGGTGGGTAGGCGCAGGAGACACGACCCTTAAAAATACTCAAGTGTCTTTTAATATTTTCTTGTTTGTTTGTTTTTTAATTGGGATGCCCGTTTGACGAGTTGGTCCATGTCAACTTTTACCGTTAGTCCCACACCCTCCCCTCCCAAAAATGTTTCCTGGATCCGCTCCCTGAGGTGGGCATTTCCACAGTAACTGAAGTTATTTAAAAAACAACTTATTTTTTTCAATTTCAAATACCTGTATCTCATCATTGTTTTATAAAACTATGTCTTGTTGTTAGGTTTATACCAGATTACTATAAGAGTTGGGTGTAGCCCAGTGGTAAAGCGCTCGCTCGATGCGCGGTCGGTTTAGCATCGATCCCCGTCGGTGGCCCCATTGGGCTATTTCTCGTTCCAGCCAGTACACTACGACTGGTGTAACAAAGGCCGTGGTATGTATTATCCTGTCTGTGGGATGGTATACATAAAAGATCCCTTGTTGCTAATCAAAAAGAGTAGCTCATGAAGTGGCGACAGCGGCTTTCCTCTATATATATCTGTGTGGTCCTTAACCACTTGTATGACGCCATATAGCCGTAAATGAAATATGTAGAGTGCGTCGTCAAATAAAACATTTCCTTTGCTTTTCTTTCACCATACACCATATTTATATTGCTCACACAATATCGAATGGGATAACAAATTTGTAGTTACAAAACTGAATAGGTTGAAAAAGGAGGAAGGAAATGTTTTAATTAACAACGCACTCAACACACTTTATTTACGGTTATATGGCGTCAGGCATATGGTTAAGGACCACACATATTGAGTGAGGAAACATGCTGTCGCCACTTCATGGGCTACTCTTTAAGATTAGCAACAAGGGATATGTTATATACACCATCCCACAGACAGGATAGTACATACCACGGCCACCACTTGTGGAGCACTAGTTCAATGAATGAATGAATGAATTAATTAATTAATGTTTAATGACACCCCAGCACGAACAATACATCGGCTATTGGGTGTCAAACTATGGTAATGCAAATAAATAAAGTGATGTTGATCATCAATATAAAAACTGAAGGTTTAAACAAAAACAGTGAAAAGAACTACAAAAACACAAATATCACAGAATTTTATGGATACTGAATTTTAATCAAAACTTCAATTTTGTGCTGTATTGGCCATTCTCAAAGAAAATGATACACCTCTGCACCACGGTGAGGTTACAGCACGCGCAGGGGGGAAGCACTAGTTGACGTCTATGTTCGGGATGTTTTGTTAGAATTCAGTCTAGTTATTTTATCTCTGTTATTTTATTTGTTTAGAGGGGCGGTACGTAGCCTAGTGGTAAAGCGTCGGTCGGTTTGGGCCATTTCTCGCTCCAGCCAGTGCACCACGACTGGTATATCAAATGCCTTGGTATGTGCTATACTGTCTTTGTGATGGTGTATATAAAAGGTCCCTTGCTACTAATGAAAAAAAACAAATGTTGCGGGTTTCCTCTCTAAGACTACATGTCAAAATTACCAAATGTTTGACATCCAGTAGCCGATGATCAATAAATTAATGTGTTCTAGTAGTGTCGTTAAACAAAACAAACTTTATATTTAGCTTTTATTTCATTTGATATATAGCATGTGATCCAGTACAATATAAAGTCAAGTACAGGTATTGGCAACACATTAAACGTCAGTGCTGAAACACGTCACTAAGTCTTCAGTTAATAACGTCACGACGTTTACCTACAGAATTGGTGAATACATCCCCAAGATACTCTAAACGTCGCCAGAGTGAGTTGGAACGGGAAAAGGAGATGATGGGTTTCAAGCAGCACGTCCGCACCATCAGTGAAGATCTTGACTCGGGTATAAAGAGAAAGGTTAATATATATTTTCGGTTTTCTTTAAAATTTCGATATTTGCCAATTTGGTAATAGATATGGTTCGAACTCTACCGGCCTCGCAGTGGTTAAACCATCGGACTACAGGCTGGTAAGTACTGGGTTCGGATCCCAGTCGAGGCATAGGATTTTTAATCCAGATACCGACTCTAAATCCTGAGTGAGTGTTCCGCAAGGCTCACTTGCACCGACCAGTGATCCATAACTGGTTCAACAAAGGCCATGTTTTGTGCTATCCTGCCTGTGGGAAGCGCAAATAAAATATCCCTTGCTACCTATCGTAAAAGAGTAGCCTATGTGGCGACAGCGGGTTTCCTCTGAATGACCATATGTTTGACGTCCAATAGCCGATGATAAGATTAAAAAAAATCAGTGTGCTCTAGTGGCGTCGTTAAATAAAACAAACTTTACTTTTTTTATTCGAACAGGTCCAAGTTTTATTTATATTATTAATATATATTTTCTAGAAACCCCGACTGTAACTTGTAAATGTGGATTTATTTGATTAATGTATACTATTTAATACTGGTTTCCTGAAAATTTCGATATTACCTATTTGGGCATAATTCGAAATATGGACGTTGAAATTCCGATTGTAACTTTGAAAATGTGGATTTATTTAAATCGAAATTCCAACTTTTCAAGGATCTTTTAAATATTAAATTATGATGATTATCTTGATGATGATGTTGATTATGACGATGATGATAATAATGATTATGATAATAATGATGGTGTTGGTAATGATGATGATGATGAAGATGATGATGGCGGTGGTGATGATTGTGATGATGATGATGATAATAATAAAAATGCCTTTGATGATGATGATGATGATTATGATGACAACAATAGTGATTATGATAATGACGGCAATAATGACGACGAACATATTATTATTATTATTATTATTAAACTTTTTTTTTATTTTATTTTTTAGTATTATTACAATAGCAACATTTCTAGTTTCGTAGTTACTAAGTAATTGCGTGACTCATCGTCACTGCACTGACACGTCAGCTCCAAGCGGGGACACACTGAGATCCATCACAATCCAACAGACCTGCAGCTGTCACCAGGTGGCAGCAGGCGGTCGATAGGGTTACACGCGCGATTCAGTGGCTGTGGTGCCACGAGCGGTGTAAATCCATGTCACGCTTCTAGTTCAACATTGATTATCATCGCGAGCCGAGGGACCGCCACGTGGTACGACATGCACACACGGTTATAAGCTGGAAACCAGTCGTAATGAGGCCCTGAATCTAATCCAGCAGCATTGATTAATTTCTACGTGCATACCGTGGTTAAATTAAAACAGTCGATTTTGTAGGTTTATCTAATTATGTGCTAATTAAGTCTTCCGCACGACCCCCACCCTCCTCCTCCGTTTAGTCTGATATGGAATTAATGAATTTGTGTATGCCAGTTAAAGCTATAATGTAATACGCAATGTAATATTCGATCGTTCTGACCGCTTCTCCTATTCTGATGTGTACTGCCAAAAGCCTTCTTTGTATTTGCCTATACCGTATTCGTAAGGATTGCTACGTGCTCAGGTCCAGACGACTACTGTACGCACATCATGCTAAATAGTGTGTACAGGTCAGAGTGTTTAACGTGCATATTTAGATCAAGCTGTTGTAGCGCACGCCTGTCCTGGGCACGACACCACCGAGGCCGGTATTTATATGGTTAAGAGTGGTGTGCCCACGACAAAACGTTAGGGATTTTACATGTAATTTTCTACTGACAGGATAGCACATAGACAGCATACCTTTTTGTTGTGATTTGCTTAGTTTAGTTTTTATTGAATTTTGTTTTTATTGTGTTATTGTTTCAAATAAAGTCATTTTAATCTTATTAATAGAATATCGATGACGTCACTGCTGCAGATTTGAATCCCGAGTTTGTGATGGTACAAACTCTTACGAAAGGACAGACTTTTGTACGTTTGTTTGTATTTGTGAGTATGGCGGTGGTGGTGGTGGTGTCTCTCTTTGTGTGTGTGTGCGTGTGTGTGTGTGTGTNNTCTCTCTCTCTCTCTCTCTCTCTCTCTCTCTCTCTCTCTCTCTCTCTCTCTCTCTCTCTCTCTCTCTCTCTCTCTCTCTCTCTCTCTCTCTCTCTCTCTGTCTGTTTACAAAAAGTAAATGTTTGTTTCATTTTGTAAATTATGACTGGAAATGAAATGTTTTACTTACCGACGCACTCAACACATCTTATTTATGATTATATGGCGTCGGACATATGGTTAAGGACCATATAGATATTGAGAGAGGAAACCCGATGTCGCCACTTCTTTTCGATTAGCAGCATGGGATATTTTATATGCAACATCCCACAGACAGGATAACACATACCACGGCCTTGGATATATCAGTCGTGGTGCAGTGGTTGGAGCGAGAAATAGCCCAATGGGCTCACCGACGGAGATCGATTCTAGACCGACCGCGCATCAAGCGAACGCTTTACCATTGGGCTACGTCCAATCTCTAAATTAGGATTATTTTGATGTATAATATTTAGTCTTTTGCTGCCACAACCACCAACCCCCAAACCACCCCCAACCTTCCATCCCAACATCACCACCGTCAAAAAAAACAAAAAACATTTATTAAATGCACTCTGTCACAGATGGTTGACCTAATTATTGACCTAACAAGGAATTGTATGACAATATATACATTTGATTTGTACCTAAAAGTACATGTACTTTATTGGATCATCTACGTAACCATAATATCACACTTATTATTGATATTTTATAAAAATAATTTAATTATGGGTACGGTCCATAATTCTGAGAAAAATAACGGCTATTTGGAGGGCAGAGGTGTGACGTGTTATTTTGAGTCACGTGACGGGCATTCGCCGAATAACCACACTGTCAGAACAATTTACCAAGCTCGTGTAACGAGAACGCATGACCGTCCTATGCGACGTAGGGTAAATAGAAAAAACCCAACAATAATGAAAATAAGTTATTAAAAATAATGGAAACATGTATTGAATGATAATACGCTTATACATTAGTTTATTTTAGCAACAGACGCATTTTAAACGTCGACAATCCCGACTAGTTAGGCCTTTGCATATATAGATAAATTTATCGTTAGTCGTACGCGAAAAAATCTAAACATCTGGATCACGAACACCTTCATTTTCCACCTTGTAAAATTCATTATTATACAAAATATGCCATAATAGCTGACTTGGGATAGGAATTGTTACATTTTAAAGAATACGCTGAACTAGACGATGTATATATACGATGTGACTATATATATATATATATACGAAGGCCGTGCATAGAGCCTCCGCTAACGAGGACTGGCTATATTCACAGCAAACATGTATATAGGCGGTAAATAAGTATTTGATTCATCCATATTACTCAACTATCAGGAACAGGAGGAATACATACTGTACGTTTTCTGGACAGGGGAGGGAAGGGGTACATGGATTTAGCGGACCCTTTTGTGTACGTTTTCCATAGGCATATGAATAGCGTATTATTGCCCGTAAAGAACTATCAAAATAAATAATAATAAAAAGATAATAATAATACACAATTATTGTTATTATTATTATTATTATTATTATTATTATTAGCCATCTATACCTTTTTGGAGTGGAGAGGACGTGTTTTATCTGGGAGAGTTTTGGCTGTACAAATGCAAGATTAACGTGCATGCACACACGCACAAACGAAAGGATGAACTTGTCGTAGAACTGGATTCAACTGGGTTAAGTAATAATTCATTCTAATTAAAATTAGCTCAACTATTACAAATGGATCTAACAGTAGCCCGTTGGAGCTCATGTCCAGCTGACCTTTCATTCGACTAATCAAAACCAACCTTTGGACGACAGTAGCCTATACTTTTTTTTTTTTTACGCTATACATTAAAGCGAATGACCAATTTGCGAACCAGACAAAATAATAATAGTAATTATAATAATAATAAAATAAATGGTGAATTCATGTTCTGAATGTTTATTATTTTATTTCAGTGTATTCGCTATTATTTTCGTTATGAAATTAATAGGCCTAATATATTTTTTCATTATTTGCCATGTGTATAGCCGGCCTCCGTTTGCCAAGTCTCTATACACGGTGATCGTTTATATAAAATTCAAAAATACATTATACGGTTGTCGTATATATAGCCACATTATTACGAATCTATTTTGCCGTATTTTTTTAACTTATAAACATGAAAAGTTCTAACTTTTAAAAATTAAGCGTGTTATGGAATTCCCTCGATCGTATTTCGAATAAAATGTTTTGGACCACACAGTAACTAGGTTTGGTATTCCAAATGAATGTAATTTCCATCTATAATCCATATTTAGAGAAATAAGGCCCACTAAATCCGTGATTGTGTGCCTTTAATTTTGTTAGCGGGCAGCATAGCCCAGTGGTACAGTGCCCGCCTGATGCGCGGTCGGTCTAGGATCGATCCCCGTCAGCTAACCACTGGGTTTTTTTCTCGACATAACCATATGTCCGACGCCAATATAACCGTAATATAATGTGTTGAGTGCGTCGTTAAACAAACAATCATGTAAAACAATCATGTTAATTTTGTTCTGCAAAGCAACGATTATACCTTGAACTACCTGCCCGTAAAGAAAATAAACAAATAATTTCCTTTACTCGTAGAAAAAACACATTTTATTGGAAAATCTATAGATGGTGACCGATGGGTTAATTAAACGCATGGCGCCATAATTTTATCGCGTACATGGTTTTTCAAGCAATGTTTATCTTTACTTTATTAACGGTAAAAAAAATGACAGCCGTTTGATTGATGCATGTTTACTTTCTTTTTTTCTTTCTTTTTTAACCAAAGATCATTGAAGGAAAAGCATTTAACGCAACATCTCAGTTATATATATATAAAAAAAAGTTTGTGTTGTATATCGACACCACTGGAGCACATTCATCAATTAATCATCGGCTATTCTGAAGTGTAGTCATCAAAGGAAACCCGATAATATGTTTCTAATTCAGCAAGAGATCTTTTGTATGCACTTTTCTACAGACAGGATAGCACATACCACGGTTTTTGATATACCAGTTGTGGTACACTGGCTGAAACGAGAAATGTATGAGATCCATTATTACTTTGTAGTTAGTGATCACAAATAATATTTAATGCACCTTAAAAAAGAAAAGAAAAAAGAAAAAGAAAAAAAAAACACCCACAAT
>JAECMU010003459.1:0-18920 GCA_016106625.1 Dracogyra subfuscus | reverse complement strand
GTACAACCAAACCTCGTAGAAATGATTGAATACGACGTTCCAGCTTGCGCCATTCCAACGGCGCGTTCTCTATCTCGTTGAGTAAGACGTGGCATTTTTTCGTGTTATTCTTTGATAGTAAACTGTCTGCTTTCACTTAGGCGTGATTTCATCATTGTGGTGGTTGTGAAACGCATGTTGCACGTGTTTTACGAAACACACACGAAATTAACAATAAACCCATTTGTAGCGAAAATAAACTTGATATTACTGTATTTAAATAAAAAAACTGATTAACGATATCACAAATAATATCTATAAAGCAATATTTTATATTTAATTTGATTAGGCTTAACTATGTTTTTATATTTCTATCGGTGTACTTTCTTTTGATCATGAGTATAGTACATCTATGTAAAACACAATATAGATTTTAATGATATACGGGAACTTGTTTCCGTGAGTATATATAATAGCCGACACATTTAATAGTTTTATTAATTAACTATAAGATTATACTTGTTGATATTAAACAATAATGTGCATTATGTATCGTTGAATATGCATACCAGGCCAAATGCCTTACTTGTCCCCTCCTTTAATGAAGCCAATATCAGATAGATAAAAGTAACAGTGCATATTTGGCATCTAACATATGGTTGTTCCGACATTTGCTCGAGAGTGAAATCGTGAAAACCCGATGCCGCCACATAGGTTACTCTTAAAGATACACAAACAATTCCAATAAAATAAGGCAGTACGTGTCATGCTTTTTTATGCACTGGTTGGGGAAATCCCCAGAGACCATCGCGGGTGGTTGATCCTGCGATCTGGTCGGTCTGGGGTCGATCCCCGTCGGTGGGCCCATTGGGCTATTTCTCGTTCCAGCCAGTGCACTACGACTGGTATATCAAAGGCCGTGGTATGTGCTATCCTGTATGTGGGATGGTACATATAAAAGATAATTTGCTACTGATGGAAAACAAATGTAGCTGGTTTCCTCTTTAAAACTATAGGTTAGAATTATCAACCAATAGCCCATGATTAATAAATCAATGTGCTCTAGTGATGTTGTTAAACCAAAATAAATGTGTTGTTTCTCTACAATATTTATTACTATCGAATAGGTTCCAACGAAATATCGAAATAAGAATAACAAGTGGTAACGAACGTTGGAATATTGTGTATTTATGGCAGTACTGGTATATAAGGGGATCAGAAATATTCCATATAACAAGCTACTCTCGGCTTACTAATGTTAAAAACTATTCGTAGCCCCCTATCTTTACCTTTTAGCTGACAATTCACAATTGCGCCTAAATTGTTTCATCAAAAGTGCGCACCCATTCTCTTTGGCTTAATCTTCCGGGACATACCACCCTCTGCCTGTACCGGCTACGGTCGGACTGCTGGTGCTCCCTTGCACCTGCCAGTGCAGGCGGTCCCCTCTCTAACCCTGTCATAGACAGAGGAGCCGACCGAGGCCGACACTTGTGTCCAGGTCAGGCGTGCGCTACAACAGCTTGTTCTGAAAGTGCGCGTTAAACCATCTGATCTGACCTGATTTCATATATGTCAAAGAATATTTTTATAAAATAAATAAAGGATATTTCATGTTTTTTGTCAAATATGATTTATATCTCATCGAGTGAAGTTTGCAATCATATCTCACGAGACGCGTGAAATGTTCTATTTATTATATAACTATATAACTTTTGACAATTTACCTTTATTTTTAAAATGCCAGCAGCAAAATACTTCCAGCTTTCTTATAGTGAAGATAACACTTTCTACAGTGACAATAATACATTTTAGAGTGAAATAGTGAAAATTTCACTATAAAATATGTTATCGTCACTGAGTGGCCAATAATACTTTTATTTCACTGATATTTTAAAATATTTCACTAAATGTTATACTAAACAATAATATTCGCTCAGTTCGTTTGTAAGACTTTATTTACACTCGGGCAGTTGCACATGTTGTAATATACACGTGACAAGATGGTTGACAGTAAATACATTAATTACAATACATACACAAAACAAATCAATATATTATGTGATACTCCAGTTGGTATCTAAATTCTAAATTTACAAGCACTTGATCATGTATAATAATATGCGTGTAGAAACTGGACTCTTGAATTATGAAACAAATGGCAAATGAAAAGATAATGGAACTCGTTGGAAATGTCGATTACATTACATAATGTAAAATTCTATCTTCTATGAGTATTTTATTCCATATGTGAAAATTGTCAAACAAGCAACTTGCAAGTTATAGTTTAATAGGAATATGGGCTTCCTATGCATCCCCACGATATATTTTTCTAACTTACATTTTGGCAACCCTCGGGGTGTCTAGCAAGCAAGAAATATAGTCCCATGGGTCCTTTTGGCGGTCATCTTGGACGCCATATTAGATTCTTGATGAAATTGTTAATCGGCATAATTTTTGAAGCAGACATCATACAGAGACAAATGATACCATTTTTCGGCATAATTTTGGCATGAGGAATTTATTGAGATGGTTGTTTTTTTGTGATTTAAACAAGATAGATGCATTAAAAGTGAAAAGCAAATATGAAAAGGTCACATTAATTTGCACTAAACCTGTTTTTGCATATTTACCAAATTTCAGGATTCACATTAAATCTGGAATCTAATAAAAAATAAATTGATAGGAATTAAAATAACATAACATAAAATGAGTTCAATAAATGGAACTATTCTTAGATATTATTATTTTGTGCAAATGTTCGTGTCGCTGCTAAAAATCTAGTCATTGTCATAAAGAAAGGCATCATAATCAATCCCAATGTTTCACTCTTCCTCGTTCTCCATTAACCTCGTGAACAGTTTTCTCTGATAAGTCAACGAGGGAAGGTGGAAGGATAGGGCCACATCACCACACTGGCTCCAGGATACCCTCCTCCGTTCTTTCCCAGCCTTGTCCAGGATCACAGGGCTTGGGACAAAGTCTAGACGGATTTCTCAAGAAAGCTTTATTTAAGGCCTTAGTAGCATTTTGGGGTAAAAGTGGGGTACTGGGGAACCAAACGTTTTAACAGAATTGGGGTATGCTGAATCCACATTTGTCATTTCCCAAGCTGGATTTTGAGTCTTCAAAATGGCAAAACAAAAATGGTCGCCATGTGGTTACTAAAATAGAATAATGTAATGTTTCGGTATTTGAACTAGTAAAGTTATGATGTTATTAGCTATTTCTCTCTCTTTTGTGTCCTAGAATTGATATTTGATATATTGGATATGTTTCATTGAAACTTACAAGAGGGCCACCATATTTTTACTAAACCCCAAAATGTAACATTTGAGCTATTAATTGAGATACCTTTGCTACAGTGGTGATTATTTTATGTCAGAGAATTGTTATTTTGATATTTCTGTGATGTTTTCAATTATTAAGAGTACGAAAATTCCAACATGGCCACTAGACAAAATGTTTTAAAACGCAATGTCTTTAAAGACATTTTGAAAATCATACTTACTAAGATTACTAAGCTGAATTCTCAGTTCTTGACATTTTAATGGCCACCAAATGACAAACATGCAATTTGTAATCTTGTAAATATAGATGTGGAAAAATAAACTCTTATATTTGAATGATTAGCCTTTTTTATGATTTAAGTATTTGTATAATATTATGTGCATTGAATAAAGATATTTCAATTATGAAATACACATGTACATTGTTATCTGAATGCTTGAAATAAATATCAACTTGAAAGACTTGCTTAAAATTATATTTTGTTTTACATCAAAGTCGTAGTACAATTAAAATAATTAAATGTTAGTGACAGAAGATGGAAATGGTCTCTATTTTGTTACTATTCACTCGAGCCCAGTGTTATGGCATTTGTGACCTACACATCCACTCCTTTAGTCTCATGTTGCCGTACTTCATGCGTTATGATCATTAAAACTATGCTAGATGGGATCCTATTTATCTGGCAGCAATGCACCATGTTCTTTCAGATATGCTCTCAGCTTTCAAAGATGGTAATTTTGTTGCCAAGGGGGATGCCCGTAGATTCAATCAGGTGGACCCCGGTCAAGCAGACGAGTGGTTAAATTGCACTGGCAAGAAAGGTGGTGGAGTTGTCGGTATTACAAAGACAACGTCAGCCCTGTGTAGGTGGACCCTTTCTTACAACCGGCGATCTCAAATAGCAACTGAAATGTACGAATTATCTCCTGGTCATACTCTTCATCACAATGAAGGTACAACAGCAAGACAAACACGGCACAACGAAAATGAGGAATTATTGGTCGAGACATTCAAAAGGTTCAGTGTGTTTTCCAATGGTGCACCGTCTGTTTCACTTTAAAACATTGTGACGAAAGATGTAGCAACTGAAGCTATCATGAAGTCATTACTTGGTGCCAAACAGTTCGGTCAAAACCAACTTGACACATTTGACACACGATGGAAACCAATCGTCTCAATTCATCATCTACTGCTTAAAATCAATGCATCTACATTTGCATCGCTGTATACAGTACAGTAGTCAACGAAATCAAAGAAAACGACAAACAGACTATCTTGAAAGCAGACAGAAATGTCCTTTAGCGACTCATCACAGCATATGAAGCTGGCCGACCTGTTGATTTGCCCACTATACTGAAACATGAGCTTATGCCAGTACCTCTAGCACTTGCCGAAATTAATGGCACACTTCGCAATGGAAACAAGACAGTACTGGCTGATCTATTACTAGAAGGTAATGGATGCCTTAAAACAATTAATCTTCAAGATAAAGCAGCATGCCTTATTATAGATGGGCAAGCACTAGTTGTTGGAATTGGAAAACCTCCTGTGCAGTGACGTTTGGTGACCTAGACATTTTTTTTATCCGGGCAGTACTGCAAAGTGGTACCAGTTATCAAAGAGTGGATGTCATTTTTGATGGATATTGGGAAAAGTATATCAAGTCCAACACTCAAGTACGAAGCACAAATAATGTTCAATCAATCAGACATGGCTTTATAAGAGAACAAGGACGATCTTGCCAAATTCCTGTGTGATGAATCATACAGAAATTATTGTTGCTGGCGGACTTGTAGATGAACAGGAAGTTCAGTCGCCAAACATCACAACCGATTTAGCTTTCCTGAGGGCTGCACATGAAGAGGTCAATACTAGGTTGGTGTTGCATGCTATCCAGAACCGATTTACTACGGTTGTTGTATCATCAAGAGATACGGATATCCTTGTGCTGTTGGTTTCCCATTTCCCCCGTGTACAGTGCAAGAGTCTCTGGGTCATGCCAGACACGTGAAAACTAAATAGATGTATACCCATCGAAAACGTATTCAACAACTTGCCAACAAATTCAGCAACATCACTGCTTCCTTTCATGCGCTTACCGGATGAGACACGTCTTATTACATATGAAATCACACGAAGCGGTCATCGTGGACGGTCTTCAAAGCGAACCATCACTCAGTGGCTTAAGACTAGGTGAACTCACAGATGCCATCAGAAAATCAACAGAGACATTTTGGTGCAGAATATACAGTGTAAATGAAACCGACATGATGCAGCACGAGATGAATACTACGGTATGTAGTTGAGCTAGCTTTTTAGTGACAATGCCCTTGGCCTGACAGAGTGGTGAGAAATCCAGATGCTGAATGCCATTAACATGTAAATACGCTTCACTAGTTCTTCTGACCCCAATACACTATTGCATTTCTTTGACTTTGGCATGATTATTCGCCATCACACTGTTACTATGCTGTGATTGTTAGTTGATTAGTAGTTACCGTCACCAGTTCTAGCTAATTACTCAATAAAGCATTCCTAAAGTAAAGAAAAATACTATTACATTAGTAAATAAGTATTTGGATCATGCAGTACACATTTTATCCTGTGTAAAATAAAACAATTTAGGACAAATCTGTTGGTATTCATTTATGGGTATATCCTTAACTACAGCGTGTCTTTCACAAAAATTAAACATTTTCCAACACAAAATTAATTCCACTATATCTGATATTTAGTATGTATATAGAAAGATATCGGTATTTGACACGATTTATGGTGGAAATTAAGCTGATGTTTACATATTTTTGTAATTTGAATGCATCTATATTGTTTAAATCATAAAAATAACCCTCTCAAAGAAACAATTATGCCAATATTATGCAGAAAAATTATATTATTTGTCTCTGTATGATATATACTTACATATTGAAGCGAATTGTGGATTTTCATCAGAAATCTAATATGGCGTCCAATATGGCCGCAAACGGACCACATAAGACAATAATTCGTCTTGGGAACATCAGAAGTCATTTACTAAACACTCTCAGGATTACATAAAAGTAAGTTAGGAAAATGTATCATGGGGTGCATGGGAACCCCATTTTCCTACTCTCGACTATTACACCAAATTCGACGAAGTCACGCGAGGTTCTTTCGTCTGAGTTTGTTGTTTTTTATTGTGTCTTCTTTTTTCTTTTCTTTTTTTCTTTCTTCTTTTTTTGACACTTTCAATTACTGCAGGTAAAGTATACAAACACAACCATTTCTACATTACAAGACTGGTCATGTGGCCGTCGTTTTGCTTTACCTCTCTGTGAGGTGTTTGAAGCAGAAGGTGTTTGTGGAACAACAGTGTGTTCAATAAATAAGGCTATCTGCTATTGGTATTTACAAAATCTACTTTTACGGCCAGTCTTCTGCAAACAGGTACGTCTACATGCGTATTATGTAATATAGTGTGTGTGTGTGTGTGTGTGTGTGTGTGTGTGTGTGTGTGTGTGTGTGTGTGTGTGTGTGTGTGTGTGTGTGTGTTTATTTGACTATTTGTTATAGTTAAAGCTGTAACTTTAAATGTTGGAGAAAACTATATATTAAATAGTTTCGAGAATTGTTTCTATTGCTATATGTAATTTTAATAACGTACTCAATTACTAGTTCTACATACATCGCGCGCACATGCACGCGCGCGCGCGCACACACACACAAACACACACCATCTCCCGGCATACCTTGGAATCTGGGACCATATTGTCGATGTTATCTTAATGCTACAATATCGTAAAACCTCCGTAGGCCAGGGCGACTTTACAACGTCACTCTAATATTTGAAAATCTGTAACATGTTTTTTTCTTTATTGTTTCTTATTTTTTCAGACGACACGATGTCTTTGGTCCGACATTGCTGGTTGATTCTAATGGTGGGACTGTGCATCTGTCCAATGCTGACGTATGCAGGTAATACCGACAAATGTTAACTTTAATCTCATTACAGATATTTTTTAAATGTTCGTCATGCAACAACAATATTCAGAGTTTGTGTCCGTTTTGTTACGCTGCTATTCGCGTAGAACACTGCAATTCAAACTTGTTCGGGTACCTTTTCGACAAATCTCTTCAACTATATATTTGGTAATAAATTTATTATTATCACAACCACCTGAAAATAAAAATAGAACACATAAAAGTGTAAAGAAAATGAAAAAAACAGCCTCATGAACAAAAATAGTTATTTCGATTTCAAACACTACATCTATACTTCATAGAGAACTCAAAACATAATAGAAAACAAACACCTTGACTGCAAATTTAAATTTAAATTTAAATATTATACAGATATTGTAGATGTAATTAAAATTACGCACATCAAGCTAACCTTTATGTTTACTGTTATATTATTTTCGTTTAAATTGATACAGTGAAACCCCTGAAAACCAGACAGCCATGGGACCATGAAAAAAGTCCGGTTTTAAGGGGTATCCGGTTTACAGAGGTTTCAGTATTGTGGTAAACCGTTTGTTGGTTGGTGTACGTTTAGTTGAATATGCCTGTCTGCTATGTTTTGGCCATACATTAGGGATGGGTTTTTTTAATTTCTCTCAGTCTAAAATTATAATGTCAGCAGAGACATATGACATGAATGTCGTTAAGTCAGAACTCCGCATGTTTGCATGTATGATCAAACACTGATGTTTGAAGAAAAAGGAGTAAATGTAAATGTTACAAATTACACGTCAAAATACGACGTTTGTCAGTCGATCAGTGTACATATTTCCTATTTTTATCCTTTAACAACCGAGAATCAACCAAATTGTTAATGAGCAAATATACTCTTTTCTGATAACAAAAAACATGAAGGCGTACGTAATATTTAAGTAATTAGCGTAATCATTTAAAATTTGATAGCATTACCGTGCGCAATGTCAACGCTATAAAGTTCTGTGTTTGGTGTTTCATTAAGATATGTATAACATATGTGTAAGCTACGTTCTTATGTGATCCATGGTTCCCCGATTGATATCGCTTCAGGATAGATCACCACCGTGGATTCAGGCCCCCTACCCCTTCCCCACACCGACTGTCAGTATCCCATGAGATACTCTCTCTCTCTCTCTCTCTCTCTCTCTCTCTCTCTCTCTCTCTCTCTCTCTCTCTCTCTCTCTCTCTTACTCGCTGCTTAACAGTAGTCTTCATTGTAACGTTTATTTCGTCCAGGTCGCTACGTTACGCTAACTACAACTGGTACGACGTCTGTGACACGCGCCAACGATTTCGGTATTGCAGTAACCGGGAAACATTTCCTCAGTGTGGACATCATGGGCTGCAGGGACGCTTACCTCTTTCTTTCCAACACCTCGGCTATTCACCAGCATAGTCGTAACTACTACGTGATACTCCTTGGCGGTAGCAGCAACGGCACGACATCCATCATCAACGATGGTTGTTTTTCCTGCAAGTCGAAGGTAAAAACAGAAAAGCGAGTCTTGGACTGCGCCTCTTTCAAGACGTTTACAGTGACGTGGAACGAGCGAGGTTCGGTGCAGGTGAGAGAAGGAATTAATATGTCGACCAAACCATTGATGTCCTCCAGTCACATGACCAAGTTGAAAATTAATTATCTACACCTCATGTCAAGACAGAAGGTTGTGTGGAGAATATATGCTGGTAATATTTTGTGTGTTTTGTCATTTATATATAGTCTATTTCTGTCTGTCTGTCTGTCTCTCTCTCTCTCTCTCTCTCTCTCTCTCTCTCTCTCTCTCTCTCTCTCTCTCTCTCTCTCTCTCTCTCTCTCTCTCTCTCTCTCTCTCTCTCTCTCATTAACTGTTTTATATTAACTGTTTTATATTTAGGGACATAAAACTGAAAACTAATCTTCTAAAACCAAAACGTATTAAAGAAACTGTTCTGCATTTGTTACCATTGTAAGATATTTTCGACTAACAGAGTTTATTTAACGAGTAAATTACACCTTAAATACATTTCCTTCTTTAGAATATCAGTGTCTGTACACACAACGTTATTTTGGTCGTCGTAAATGTTTGTAGTAGTTCAAACTTATTTTTACCGTCCAAATTATTTCGTACATGCGACAAGACAGAAATATATATTAAATAGTGACATTAAATTTGAACTATTACATAAATGAACACGATGAGAAACACATTGAATATAGACACACCGGTATTCTAGAGATGAAAATTTAATGAATATGTAATGTGTGTCATTGAAAAGCTCTGTTAGTTGGAAATATCTTACAATGATAGCACACTCAGGACAGTCACTAAGATTCTGGCATATGACAAACAGTCATATGGTGGGGGGGGGGGAGTTTGTTTTGTTTAACAACACCACTGAAGAACCTTGACTTATTAGTCATCAGCTATTGGATATCAAACATTTGGTGTTTCTGACACGTAGTCCTCAGAGGAAACCCGCTACATTTTTCCTAATGTACAAAGGGATCTTTTATATGTTCTTTCCCACAGACAGAAAAGCACATACCACGGCTTTTTATCAGTTGAGATGCACTGTTGGAATAATAGAATCGATCACCGTTGTCAGGTACAGATAAGGGAATTCCAACCCAAGGGACAAAATGTTTTGTGAGGGCCGAGGTTTACCGAGGATTTACAAAACATTTTTTCCCGCCGGTTGGAATTGCCTTATCTATACCTGACAATTCTTTTTCTTGCCGACTTAGTAACTAAAGCAAAAATACGCCTACTTGTTACTTTTATATTGCCATCGCTCCCTTTCATTCTTGGCCGACTGAGTGCCCGCCTGATGCGTGGTCGGTTTAGGATCGATCCCCGTCAGCTAACCACTGGGGTTTTTCTCGACATACTAGTAACCATATGTCCCACGCCGATATAACCGTAATTATAATGTGTTGAGTGCGTCGTTAAACAAACAACAACAAAACATCTTGGCCGACTGTAAACATTAAGTCTACAGACTCCTTTAACCAAACGCGCTAAAAAGTAGTCCCATTGGACAAAATAAAATAATAATAATTTCACGATCAAGTTTAAAAAAAAAAATCATTAACATAACCTTTTGGAAGATTATAAAGATAAAAATAATACAACATGAATTGGCAGCTTCAAGATAGAGTTGTCTCCAGTTATACGTAGTCCCATAACCGCGTATGTAGAAATCGTCTATACCCGTGGGTAAGATAGATTTATCTAGCACCGTGCAAAAGCTGGTCTAGTGTGCAAGAAACAGTCATATAAAGACACATGTCTTTAGCCTGTATACACATCAGAACAAACTTAAACACTCTGGACATACAGAAATGACGATGCTAGGCACAATAGTGTACGTTTCAACAATAAGTACATACAATGATTATAACGGAGCATGTGCCTTTAATTGTGTTGTTGGTGTTTTTTCCAATTATCTCACAGAGTGTCCATCTGGAAGTTTTGGACCCGACTGTACCTCGGACTGTGGACACTGTAGATATGGAACTCTTTGTCACGAGCATGATGGACGGTGTGCAGCGTGTGACCCAGGGTGGACAGGGGAGCGCTGTGACCTACGTGAGTATCCAGAAGGGAGGGGTGTTAACAATGTGTGGTTGGAGCGCTGGGATCCTGGCCAACATCTGAGAAACTAGACAGTCTTTAGGCAGTGGGAGGGGGCGGGATTGAACTCAGTCGGTTTAGCGCTCACTTCAGTTGATTGCGTCGTAGGATGGAACCACCTCGGTGGATCCATTCAGATGATTGGGTGTTTTCTCGTTCCAACCAGTTCGCCACAACTGGTCAAAGGGCGTGGTATGTGCTTTCCTGTCAGTGGAATGCTGCATATAAAACATCCATTGCTGCTAATGGAAAGATCTTGTTTCAATTTAGAATGACCATCAAAATTGCGCCAAAATTCCTTCATCAATATTGCGCACCCAATTCTCGTTTGACCCCACCCATTAGGGTATCAAAATGCCATAGCACCAACAATCCTCCCACCTGCCTCCAAGTTGATTGGGCTACTGGTTCTCCCTTGAACCCGATAGCGCAGGCGGTCCCCTCGTACCCTCCCCCACACCTTTCCTGTCACAGACGGAGAGATCCGGCCAAGGCCGGTCCCTGTGCCTGTGACAGGCGTGCGTTACAACAGCTTGCTCTGAATGTGCACGTTAAGAACTTAGGACTTAATGGAAAGAAAGTACCTAGACAGGGCAGCATACAACACGACCTTTGATATACCAATTGTGGGAACTACAAATGTGACACCTCTTGCTTGTAAAACTTCCAAGTTAATTCTCAAAACCTTAGCACGACTTTGACATATCACGCCGTCATTACCTGTATTGATACTTTTTTATATTTAAATGTTCTTTTTAAACCATTTTGACCATTCCAAGTAGGCTGACCTCTATAGTATTTAAAGTTTCAAATTACTTGTTATTTTTATTATTAGATGATAACAACTGTGCACGTGGTCAGCTGCCAATTATATATGGTTTAAGTGGGGATAACTAAAATTGTTTGTGGTCAACCGTAGCATTGTAGTTACCAAGCGACTGTATTTCCTAAAAATAGTAGTCACGTAGTTTCTCAGTACATTTCTCTGATTTTGCCTAATGTATTCTGCCATGAAAATCGTCTTGAAATACATCAAAAGTTAATGGTGATTTACAACGTTGAGGTTTCACAGATGTAAGGGATCATACGTGTGTTATACAGTATCAAATATATCCTAAAAGAGTCATACCAAATGGAAACCGTCTGCATATATAATGACCGGCCTCAGTGGCGTCGTGGTTAGGCCATCGGTCTACAGGCTGGTAGGTACTGGGTTCGGATCCCAGTCGAGGCATGGAATTTTTAATCCAGATATCGACTACCAACCCTGCGTGTGTGCTCCGCATGGCTCAATGGGTAGGTGTAAACCACTTGCACCGACCAGTGATCCAAAACTGGTTCAACAAAGGCCTGTGGGAAGCGCAAATAAAAGATCCCTTGCTGTTAATCGACATAAGAGTAGCCCATGAAGTGGCGACAGCGGGTTTACTCTCAAAATCTGTGTGGTCCTTAACCATATGTCTGACGCCATATAACCGTAAATAAAATGTGTTGAGTGCGTCGTTAAATAAAACATTTTTTTATTTTTTTAATATATAATGTATTTTAGCTCTGTAGGATTCAGACAACTGTCTAATCCTAGTTTTTTATTGTTCCGATTTCTTTCAGTTTGTTCAAACGGAACCTATGGAAATGACTGTAAGGAGTGTGGGAAATGTCTGGGTGGTGTGTGCGATACGGTGACGGGTGTGTGTACCGGGGGCTGTGTGACCGGATGGTCCGGTGATCTGTGTCAGGAAGGTAAGGAAGGATTATAGATATGCCTGATAGCCGTTATTACATCGCCGAGGAAAACAATCATTTGTCAGTAAGGCTGCATACCACTATTACAGTTAGTGGTGCTAGGATTCGTACCTCCAGCATTAAACAAAATGTGTTTTTAATTTGAAAAAGACAACATTAAATTACTGTCTGGAATCACAAATGTAGGTTACAAAATCGTCTAATACCCAGCACGTTCATTTACTCGATGTGTGTTAGATAGGTAGATGCGGCCAAATCGAAGAATGTGTTACATCAGATTGTCCACAGTAACTATACTAAACAAACAACCAGGATAATGTACCTGAATATAATTAAACAAACAACCAGGATAATATACCTGAATATAATATCTTTCAGACAGACAGACAGACAAGACAGGCAGGCAGGCAGGCAGGCAGGCAGGCAGGCATGCATGCAGTACCGGCAGGCAGGCAGGCAGGCAGGCAGACAGACAGACAGACAGACATACAGGCAGGCAGGCAGGCAGGCAGACAGACAAGACAGACAGGCAGGCAGACAGACAGACAGACAGACAGGCAGGCAGGCAGGCAGGCAGACAGACAGACAGGCAGGCAGGCAGGCAGACAGACAGACAGGCAGGCAGGCAGGCAGACAGACAAGACAGACAGATAGTTTATTAAAGTCTCATCTCATTACAACAAAATACAATTCAGTATAATATTATATACTGAATTGTATTTTGTTGTAATGAGCTGAGACTTTAATAAATTATATTCTTTCTTTTTCTTTGAATATATAATGTATTTTAGCTCTGTAGGATTCAGACAACTGTCTAATCCTAGTTTTTTATTGTTCCGATTTCTTTCAGTTTGTTCAAACGGAACCTATGGAAATGACTGTAAGGAGTGCGGGAAATTTTATATGTATATATACATATACAATTGTAATGAACTACTCTATACTGAGTTACAAGATACTATTCGCTAAAAGAATCTAAAGGACAAACCAAGAAAAGAACCCAATATAGTTCAGATCGATGTGAAAACGCGTGGTATACACACCTGCGTATATTATACATATTACGTTTACAATAGTATGTTTTTAAACATTGCAATGCACTGGTCTATATAACTTACCTTTGTAGTGGTAGTCTTTCTACACGTAGAACAAATCAGATGCAGTCGAATTAAAATTAGCTCCACTATTACATGTGGATCTAACAGCTGCCAGTTGTAACTCATGTCTACCAATCAAAACCTTACTTGCAGGATCTTGCCAGTAAAAATAACTTGGAAATATTCCCAATTATCCTGAGGGTATACGACATGTTTGGATGCCTTAAAACATGTTTTATTTTTTTAAATAAATAATTTGTAATTTAAAACTGAAGACTGATTTAGTTGGGGTTTTCTTTAATAAATAAATAATTTGTAATATAAAACTGAACACTGATAACCAATCCCGTACGTATTGGTATGGTTGGCTGTAATGCGGCCACTAAAATAGACTCGCTCGATATTTTTAGAATTTGTATGCTCCCAAATAACGTTATAAAAGGAGAAGTGTGATTGGTCAATATTTAAATTATTATTTACAGACGAAATGTTAGTCTACGCAGTGCTGTTAGCAATCTGATTAAAATTAGTTCTACTGGTCTAAATAAGGCATTTGTAATTCACACAAAACATGTCGTATACACTCGGAATGTTTTTACATTATTTTCAAATCACTGGCAAGATTCTGCAAGTAAGGTTTTGATTGGTGGACATGAGTTCCAACTGGCTGCTGTTAGATCCACATGTAATAGTGGAGCTGATTTTAATTAGATTGAAATCAGATGTAGTTACTGAATGGTCTAGTTTACTTTTCTAGTCTGTTAACTATTATATTTTGCTTCTTTCTGTTTTGTAGTTTGCCCTCCTAATTTGTTCGGTGAGAACTGTACGTCAGCTTGCGGTCACTGTGCCTGTGAAATATCCTGTAATTCTAGCAGTGGGGTTTGTCCACACGGCTGTCTGCCAGGATGGAAGGGCGACAGGTGTGACAAGGGTAATGTATGGTTACTTATTACTGTCATCGTTAGTTTGATCATCATCGTCATTACCATCAGTAGCAACAGCACTGTCATCAACATCATCATAATCGTTATGGGTCCATCATCATCATCGATATTATAATCTCCATCATCATTACGAACACCATCAGTATCATCATCAGCTGCAGCAGCAGCAATACCGTAATCAGTGTAAATCTTCATCACCACCTTCAGCATCAGCATCATCACCCTTATCATCATCTTTCAATATTCAAATCATCTTAAGAACTGACGTGTAATTTGTGTTGTTTTCTAGAATGTTCTTCCGGATTCTATGGTCAAGGTTGTAAGCAATGCGGTCACTGCAGACAGGACTCAGTCTGTGACAAGGCTTCGGGGGCCTGTCCAAACGGATGTGCCCCAGGTTGGACGGGTGACAAATGTAACAAACGTAAGTCTAGGTCTGTGACAAACGAATGGGTGATATTTTATTTTCAAAACACATACCGTAAAATATCCAATAACATACCAGAGATTTTACATCTTAAACAATGTGTCTGTTAGTCTATCAGTTAAAACACTGCTTTCCTTTATGAAGCAGACAGTTACTCATTGTAGGAACAATTACGTCAACAGAATGAACTCACTAACTCTATGCACCCATGCCATCCATGTCCATTATCTAACTACGGTGACTAGCAGTATAGTCTATCATTTTTGTAGGCGGATATGCTGACATTAGCCCGAATTGAAAACAAAAATGCTCGAATCTGGGTAACAATACTTATTCATATTTGCATTGCTACCAAACAGCTATATATAGAGTTCCATAGTGGTCGTATTATTTTGACCGAACGTCTCCGTCGTTTTAGCACGAACGCGAGGATGTGTGTGTGTGGGGGGGGGTGGGGGGTGGGGGGTGGGGGGGCAGTTGACATCCCAACCACTCGCCTGGTATATTTATGCTAGGATTTTTTATATCCAACTCCTGGACAGATAGCCCAGATAGCCCAGATGTGTGCCTAGGACAGCGTGTTTGAACCTTAATTGGATATAAGCATTATTTCACTGGTTTCGTCCACAGCGTGTCGGCCAGGGACATACGGGGTTGACTGTCAGCCATGTGGGCGCTGCCAGGACGGCACGAGATGTGACGCAGTTTCCGGTAACTGCCCTGTCCAGTGTGAGGTCGGTTGGACTGGTGCTAGATGCGACCAAGGTATAATCGAATGTGAAAGATTTTAGAATATAAACATTTCATCTCACAATATGAACGAAACAAATCCTGTTATTGTGATATATATGAGAAGTAATGTATCCCCGCACAAGGCAGAGTGAAAAGGATATATTTTACATAGTGCCGTTTGCCGTCTGTAGATATTCGATTTTTGTATTCACAGTATTGTCTTGGTCTTCATACTAATTATTACTTTATCTTGAATTAAAACATTTAGACCTTGAGTGTTTTCATAATTGACTCTAGGTCAATTCCACCTCTGATTAATAATCTTTACATTGTTGTATGCAGGCCCTCTTCAATTCAAACCACTTTCAGCTTTTGAAGATTTTACCTTTAATGAAAATGTACTTTGAGAATTATTGGCATTGACAAACTATAAGAGGCTACCGTTTAGTTATTACTCATATGTTAAATGTATTTTTATTCAAACAGCCTGTGCCGCGGGAAAATACGGCAACCAGTGTAGAAGTATCTGCGGCCACTGTGTTTCAGGAACAACCTGCGATCCAACCACAGGGGGGTGTCCCGCGGGATGTAGCCCCGGGTGGAGGACGAACAAGTGTGACCAAGGTCTGTTTTGGCTATAATTATTATCATAGACTTTTTAATAATGTAAGATAATTCATACAATTATAAACGACAACATGGCTGGTACTAGCGGGTTAAGGGATAGCATATTTGTATGTAAAACAGGGTTGAATTTGTGTAAGCTTATTAGATCAACATACATAATATACGCGTTCTCTCTCTCTCTCTCTCTCTCTCTCTCTCTCTCTCTCTCTCTCTCTCTCTCTCTCTCTCTCTCTCTCTCTCTCTCTCTCTCTCTCTCTCTCTCTGTCTTTCATACACACAATGTTGAATTTCTAAGTTCCCCGAAAACTCCAGTGTGTACGATATGAATATAATGAATATATTTAATGCATGCGTGCTAGTGCACTGTACTGTTCAGTGAAACGTGTTCTCTTTGAACGTTGAACATTTACATAATACTGTAAACGTTACACCCCTTCCCTGGAAAAATCCTGTTTTCACCCCTGGAGAAGTTATATCAGTGTAGGTATATAAGAATTTAGCATAAACATATCCAATGGTGCTTCGTACGGAAATAGCCGATTGCTTAATAGCAACAGATAAAATGGTAATGTTTGTGTTATCGCAATCGGCTATTTTCGTGGCTATTCCAGTACGCTCCCCTCTGTTATTATCTTCCTGATCGCTATCGACCAATGAAAGAAAGCCCCCCACCTGAAAGACGTAATTAAATAATATCATCATACTGAGTGCATTTACTTTTATGTGTTTCAGGATGTCCGCTTGCGACTTTTGGCGAGAAGTGCACTCCCTGTGGTCAGTGTAAGGGTGGGAGACAGTGCGACAAAGTAACAGGCGACTGTGGGGGGCAGTGCAAACCAAGCTGGACTGGCAATAGATGTGATAGACGTAGGTTAAGATAGCAGTCAATCAATCAGTCATTTAGTTAGTTTCATATTTGAATCATACCAAAGATTTATTGATATAATAAAAGTGATATGTCAAAGTTGCAATAATGGCGGTTTCCGCCAAACACATTTATAAATGTTTGCTTTGAAACATAAGGTTTATACTTTCAGCTATATGTCTATAAATATTACAACCAACTCGTTCCATTTATTAGTAGGAAAAAAATGTTTTTAGGAGGGAATCTTGAGAGTGTGTGCCACACGCATTAACTAGTGACGTCACTGTTTTATGCTTACACTTCCAACACACTAAGTTTTTTTCATAATTCTTAGCAGGCAACTGGCAAAGAAACAAAGATGGTGACCATGTTTTATTTACCACAGTGTAATCCGGTAACTTCAACATTATTACAAATAAATATAAAAATTGCCAAATATTGTAGTTTCAACTTTGACATAGGACCTTTAATATACATTCAGTTAAATATACTTCAGATATTAATCAAGGTAAACTATTTGAATAGGACCTTTAATATTCATTCATTTAAATATACTTCAAATAATAATCAAGGTAAACTATTTGAATAGGACCTTTAATATACATTCAGTTAAATATACTTCAAATAATAATCAAGGTAAACTATTTGAATAGGACCTTTAATATACATTCAGTTAAATATACTTCAGATAATAATCGAGGTAAACTACCTGTTCTGGACAGGCGTGCGCCACAGCAGCGTGTTCTGAATGTGCACGTAAAACCCTATGACATGACATGGCAAGGTAAACTAAGTTTTGAGGTCCGGATAACATAAGCATGGTTGAGTGTGTGTGTTTTTTTTGTTTTGTTTTTGTTTTTTTGTTGTTGTTTTTTAATGAGTCATAGAAATAATGGCGTAGTATGGTTCATGAATGGGGATTGTTTTTGTTTGTTTGGGGAATTTTGTGGGAAATGGAGTTTTTGTTGTTGTTTGTTTGACTGGGTTTTTTCTTTTTTTCTTCTTTTTTTCTTTCTTTTTTATGTTTTTAACTAAGCAAATGGTAATTGATTATGTTTTACACTTAAACGGATTTATATAGTACGTCAGACGTATGGAGCTATTTATAAAAAACCAAATATGTAAGACACTGTTTTATTATTAAACAGATAAACGATATTTCCATTTTAGCACATGTCCGAAGGAACGGTAGTCCTATCGGACCTCCATTTGTTAGGAGCCACAGTCCTACCCGGACTTTCATATCTGGTTTATTTTCATGGGTCTTGCATTGCTTATTCCTAGGATATAGAGTCCGGGGAGGCTATTATTCCTGCGGACTTTTTATTTCATTTACACCGGTTCCAACCCAGGACGGATTTTAAAGGGACTATCCTGACTTTTCAACCTTAGCAAACATTAAATATAGATAAATACATTTAGAATTACCTTTGACCAAGGTATTTAAAAAAAAAATTTGGCTGTTAGAAGAAATAATAAATTCGTACCTATGAAATTAGTTTAGATAAAAATCGATACTGAGATACTACAAAACATTACGATGTTCAGAAATGCATTGGTTATAGAGATATTTATATTCTAAACAACAAAAACAAAGCATGAATTATGTCATTTTCATAATGT
>JAECMU010003457.1:532-20116 GCA_016106625.1 Dracogyra subfuscus | reverse complement strand
CCCTTATATTTTGTGAAATATTCAAAGGCTTGAAAAAAAAATGTATAGATCAATTTATACCCCGACACTATGTTCAATTTTCAGTTGATTTTTAAATATTAACTGGAATACAGACGTCATTCAAATTAGTTATATTTTACAATGCTTCGCCACATCAAAATAAAAACCGGTCTACTAAACTTGGCCCCTGTCAAATTTCTAAAAACAGACAACGCTGTTTACAGGTTGGTAGTTTTTAAGTTTTCTTAATTCTGTAGAAAATGTTAATTTTATGTTTCAAAATATGAAAGAAATAAAAGTACCTTTTGTCAAATACATTGTATATCGTATCAACAAATTGCCGTTGGATATGTTTTATTTACTGTGTACGAAGCCAAAACAAGGGTGCGAAAAGGAACTGTCGTCGACCATAACAACATTTGATCGTCTGCTATAACTAGGCAGCGTAGGCTGCAGTATTATAAAGCTATTTTTCCATTTCTTCTTGTTAAAACTGCTCCTTTTGAACTTACTTTCATTATTTTATTGTGTTGGCAACTACATACATTTCGTTTTCAAACCAGTCTGGATTTATATCAAAAACGTCCTGAAGCATACCGATGTGAAAGGTGCCACTTTGTTTGGTTGACATGTTTGCAAATACTGTGTTGTATTCATACACGAGTAAAGTGGCCTAATGAAATCTTAGGTATATCTCTCCATGATTAGATACCTACGATTTAAGGTAACTGGCCAATCAGAATCGAGTATTTTCCAAAGTCATGGTAGAATGGATGTTTAACATTTTGTAATTTTCATATAGTGTTAGAGAGGAAACCCGCTACATTTTTTTAAATTTGTAGCAAGTGATCTTGTATATCCACTATACCACAGACAGGTTAGCACATACCTCTGTCTTTGATATATATGTAGTGGTACACTGGCTCTAACGAGAAATAAAAATGTGTACCGATGGCTTTACCACTGGGTCACTGTGGTTTTGAGCTAGCATTTATATGAACCCAGCATGAAGCAGCATTATAAGGCTAATGGCTTACCACTATCCCACACTCTACATGTATGCATAATACCAGGCCCTAATCTAGAATTGAAAAAAGTAGGACAAATGACTTCTCCCTTCTCAGAAGAAATGGGAGAAGTTTCATAAAAATAGGTGAAATTAATGTTTATCAGTACATTTTGTAACGTTTCGCCAGTTTCAATGTTCATTTGGAAAAATTCAAATTTTACACTTGGTTCTAATTGTAATATTTAGATACTACTTCTAGTAACAAATTTTAAACAAAACATTGGTAAGTTTCATTAAAAATGTGATAGTAGTAAGTAGCTGATAATGTGCTCGGTTTATGAGTGTATCTGAAGAATGTCAACATTAGACTAATTAAGACATGTATTTAATCTCTTCACAACAGAAATTGGCGCGAGCATTAACATTTGTTCATTAATTTTATATTAAATTGAACAATTTAGGTAAAACATTAGTTCATCAAATCAATCATTCATTACAGCGTGTTTGAGCAGAAACCATTTCCCATTAAGAGGCCCAGCAGTTCATGATTACTTGAGTCTGGCACCAAAGTTAAAACACTGTCCGACACACAGCAACAAGGTGCCAAGTGAGCTATGACAATAAACAAGTCAGGGTCTTGATGTCTGTTGTGTGATTTTGTTTGTGAAATCAGATTAGGTCCAGAAAGGTGACTTCGAATTCTCACTACGTACTGCTAATAACTTGGATACTTGAGCTGACTTTGGGCAAAAAAACACTTATTTCTATGGCAAGATTAGGGCCTGAACACATATAAACAACATAATTATTAGTTAATATAACCTTTATTTGAGTTGTATATTTAGGTATGTAATTTATTTTTTCTTCCTTCTTAACAGACACGAAATCAAAGATCAAAGCGTTGGACGTAGAATCAGTTCATTTCAAAGCAGTGAAAATGCTAGTTGGAGAGCAGCTGGTAATGAAAAGTATGACAACATCAGTCCTAGCAAGTGGTAAAATTCAGGTAAAGTGTCAAGATTCATTTACTGAAGCTCAAGAAATCCAAAGCAGAATGCAGGCACTCATCAGGGAAGACATCAAACTTGAAGGCAAAATCCCAGATAAAGAGATGACATCAGTTCTACAAAATCTACAAGATTCTACACCACAAGTTTATTGTGCTCATATTCCAGATCAACAGATCATTGCAATTTTTGCTAAAGATCAAAATGGAATCGATGCTGCAAAACAAAAGATTGTAGTAAACTTGGCGCAGGTAAGAACACCAACTCAAGCTGCCAGAATGCAGGCAGTTGTCAGTGAAGACATTCAGCTTGAAGACTTGGATAAAGAAAAAATCATGTCAGTTATAAAAGATTTCCAAGATTCCACACCAGACATTTATTGTGTCCATATCCCAGATCAACAGATTATTACTCTTCTTGGTGAAGACAGGGTTAGAGTAAATGAGGCAAAACAAAAACTTCTAGTAGATTTGAAACAAATAAAACCCCAAGTTAACACAGCACTTAATTCATCCAGTAAAATTATTGACTCTAACGCTGAGAAAAGGTCAGTCATTAAAAGCCAGACCATGTCAGGTGTGGACGCAATTGAAGTTCAGCCACTTGTCAAAGGGAAGCTGCTTGATGTCATGGTGTACAAGGGTGACATCACTCGACTCTCAGTGGATGCTATAGTAAATGCTGCTAATGGTAGGCTAGCTCATGGAGCAGGAGTAGCAAGAGCTATAGCTGATGCAGCTGGTGATGACTTGCTCAAGGAAGGAAACAGGTATATTCGAGAGCATGGTGTAATCAGTGTGACTGGTGTTGCAGTTACCATGGCTGGAAGACTACCCTGCAAGAAGGTGATTCATGCTGTTGGACCAGCCATGTATGATTATAAAGACAAGACAGAATGTCTGGAAGATCTCTGTAAGACCATACTGAGATGTCTGTGTGAGGCGAGAAACCTGAATATGTCATCTGTTGCTATTCCACCTATCAGTTCAGGTATAATTTTAAATATTAACATGCATCTTGAAAGGTTTTTAAAATCTGTTTCACTTAATTGCATATTGGTATATAAAATAAATAGGTTATTTTCATTTTATATTGTTTACATAACTGTTTTGCATAAAACAGTACATATATTATATCACATGATCAAATTACCTTATCTGTGTGCACATTGTTATTTGTACATTCATGAAGACAAATCTGAGAATAGTTCCATAAAATATTCCAGAGATTTTTAATTTGTGCACAACATGACATTGTGGCCTCAAAATAAATCTTTATTCCCTCAGTAAATTATTTTTTATATTTATTTTGGAGGGTAGGGGTGGGGGATCATTTAGAATTTGTAAATACTAGTAACTGAATTAAAAATATGAAAAACATGTATAAATATGAAAAAGACGTATATCGAAATATACAATGTACATGCATGCTGTCAAACTATAAATACATGTGTGCATTGTTTATAGTAGTGTGTTTAATTTAATATTTATTGCAGTATTCTCATGGAGCATTTTAAAGTATACGTAATACTTTTTAATTATTTATCATTGCTAATATTTTACATCTAAATGACAATGTGAAGACCTATAAAATAGCAATTAATGACATTTATCCTGCAACCAGTGTTCCTACTGGCCTGTTATGATGACCTGTTAAAGCAAAGTAATAACAGTATACTAGCATGTTATGACTTTTGACGTCACGTACAAAGGGAAGTACGTTTCTGAGGAATGTTGACCTCTGACCCCATATGCCATACCATAACAAATGTAAAATAGCAGTAAATACAAATAACTTTTAGTTTTGCGATAACAATACGAAACTTGTATATTTATTTATGAATTAGAGTTCAGAAATGCTTTTTTTAATGTGATGTCATACAGCAAAAGCCTTGCTAGGTAGACAATACTCGCTTTGCATACACAAAACAGGAATAAATAATGGTTTTCCGAATATTCCTGTAGGATTGCAGGATAAAGGGAATAACTGGTTACTGTCTTAAGATATCACCTTTATCCTGCTCAGGTCAAATGGTGAATGCAGCTCAACAGAGCCTCACTGCATTCGCCATTCTAACCTTCGCAGGATAAAGCCAATATCTTAAGACAGTAACCAGTTATTCCCTATTTACTGGGATTTGTTATGGCAATCCACTGTTGGTTTCAACAAAGAGAGAGACCACATTTTTGAGGAAAAACTGTACAATTGAGAAGTTTGTTATTCTTTTGTATATTAAGCTGTTAATGTCCATTGTTTCTCAGTATATACTAGTTTTCAATTATTTACTTGCTACACCCATTATATGGTCGTCTACAGGATTTTATTTGGTATAGTTATACCTACATTATTATTTTTGTCATTTAATTAAATTAAACTATACTATTTGATTTAATTAGCCATCACTTGGCCATGCAAGTTCACGATAATTTTGCCCTTTTGAAAAATGTATGTTATCAGTATATAGGTATCACTAAACCAAATAATTTCAGGCTGGGTCAATGTTCAAGGTGCACCAAATTTTTATTTGAGAAGTTAACACCACAATTAAGTCCTGTGATTGGTTATAAATGGGCTAAAAATGTATACAATTTTATTTCATATAGCACCACTGTGTCAAGTAGCCTTGAGCTTGGAACATGTAAGGGGTACCTGTAAAAAACAACATTTATATCAAATGTTGTGCGAAACTAGGGGTGTTGTAAAAACATTTGGTTTATATACAGAAAATAAGCCATGAAAGGTACCATTTTCTTCAGTTAATACTTTGAGGTAGGGGTTGTAGTACTGATATTTATGGGTCATAGTTTTGTGGTATATTGCATATAGTGTTTTCAAACACAATGTTAATATGGTCGCCTTTATGGTATTTTATTTGGTATAGTCAAACCTGTTGAGGACACAAATATTGACAAGTTGACAGAATATTATATTATGCTAGACACGTCACACTATTTTTAATACCATTGATTTAAATTATCGCAAAAATCTGTGCAAAGAGACACATTTTCAAACTCAATATAAAGTTGATTTTCGACATGCTCTTCATTACACGCATGCTGTTGTGACTGACAGACAAATAAAAATAATAGTTTAGGTCAATTCCTCCTATAAGGAAACCACAGAAAATAGTAGGGCCTATTCAATTGCCACCTTCAGTACTCAAGCACGTGTGATGGTTGTCATTGGCAGTGACAGTAGTCACGAGGTTAAATATTTTCTACAGAATTATATTTGAATTTAAATACTAATTCATGCCAGTGATTTTGGTGCATATTGGCACACTTGATTCAGGTTTACCTGAACCAGAACACTGAGAGTTTTGATAAACATAACAATCCAAATTGGGTCTTGTGATGGTGTCAAATGCACTCTTTAGTAATGTGATATCAGAAAATTATATATTGTTGAATAGTCATACTCGATGTAATAATCATAGGGAACGAAATTTTACTGACACAGTACCACAAACGATCGTTACTATGAAATCCAAAGGCCTGTGTATCTTGATAATGTTATCTTGATAATGTTGATCTAAATGAGATCATTGATATGTTGAACACTTTAAGTGGTAAAGCACTTACTTGATACCTGGTTGGTGTATCAAAGGCCTGTGTATCTTGACAGTGTTGATCTAAATGAGATCGTTGATATGTCGAACACTTTAAGGGGCAGGACGTAGCCTAGTGGTAAAGCAATTGCTTTATACATGGTCAGTCTGGGATCGATCTCTGTCAGTGGGCCCATTTATTTATTTCTCATTCCAACCAGTGCACCACAACTGGTATATCAACGGCTGTGAGATGGTGTATATGAAAAATCCTTTGCTGCATTAGGAAAAATGTAGTAGTTTTCCGTTGACTAAAGAATCACAGTTACCAAATGTTTGACATCCAGTAGCCGATGATTGATTAATCAATGTGCTCTAGTGGTGTCATTAAACAAAAAAAAACCTACTTTTTTTAACACTTTACTAGGGTAAAATTTGCTAACTTGTGTAAAGTAATGAAATATTTTCTTTATATTTGAAATAATTCATAATGCTCCCAGTACATTGCCGAAGACAGTCTTGTGGTATTCGGCTTATTACAGTGTAAGAAAATTTTAAAATGCACTTTAGATCCCAGAAATATACATAGGGACCTTTAAAACATACACAGCGACAGTAGAAGTTAAATGTTGTGTCAAATTTGTGTCAGCCATATTGAATTTTATGCCATCATCATGGATTTCCACTATATTGAATTTTTCAAATTAGTTTTTCACCACAAAATCGAACATAAAAGGCCCAGGAAATCTTATATATAAAATTATACAAAGGCATATTCTAATTGAAACAATCATCATAGTGTGAAAAGTTGACTTGTTTTGCACCCAGGTCCCCTGTACAACTTTAGGGGGGCATGTCCAGAGCAGCTAGCAGATATAAAATGGAACAATGTTTTGTAATTACGGTATCAAAGATAACCCTATATTACAGGCTATAAAAGATGATTAACCCATCTCCATTATTAGCATGAATTTGCACTGCACCAGGACAATGCTCAAAGGTTGTACTGTATTTAAAATTTAATTACAATATGTACTATTCAGATAATTTGATGCACACAATTGGATATGAAAAACCCCCACTGGTTCCAAAGAGGTGGTTCATGAACTACAACCTAAGCATATCAAGTGTGCACTACTGACTCATTATATTAAAACATTAAAAATAATAATAACTTGTGGGCCTACAATTACTTCAATTGATAGTGTTGGTTGGGACATTGACATTCATGTGGCATTTTTAATTCAATAATTATGCAACCAATCTCACCCCCCCCCCCTCAACATTTTGTAACACATCTTTTCATCTACCGCGACAAGTTACGAACAACTCTGACGGCGTTATGTTGTTAATAACAAAAGACACAAACTCTGGGGGGGGAAATCTGTCATTGGAAAGGATTTTATTCCAAATGTGGGATGCCATAATAAAGATATAACACCCCCATAATTTTTGACACCATTATCAATGCATAATAAAGTTGTCAAGTAGACCAGCCTGTGCGTGCCGAATTCCAAGAGTAAAAATAATCTGACCCCGATAGCTCTGATTGGTGAATATGCCACAGCAAAATATTTCCTTGTATTAATAAACGGATCTTTCTATCAGCTACATAAGGTAAATGGTGGCAATCAATATACAATTTATATTTTACGTGAGCTTTTTGTTAAGTGTAACGTGCATTATTTTTCACACTCGCCAGATTGAAATTATGTGCGCTGTATGAGCGCGATCGCACCCGTGCACCTTAAAAAGCAAGGTCTGATAATATTCCTTTAACTGTGAAATATGTTAACTACATTTGTATCACAGCAAGTGTTTCTTGGTTCACTACTAGTACATATTCACATTGTTGATTTTGCTTTTTAAATAAAACTGCTACAAACATCAATTTGTGTCGCTAGTGAAGAAATTTGGCAGACTCGGCTAAAATATATTAAAACCAGTAGGTCTTTTGACAAACAGAAACACAAAGTTTCATTCATTCATTCTGTTTTAATAATGACTGTCTAATTGGGTCCTAAAACACATTTTGTTAACAATCTTTTTAATAATTTTATGTATGCTGTTGTTAGTCAACTAGGAATCATTTCCCTGATATTGTATGTCTTTTCAGTTCATTTCAAAAATATTTTCAGATACTTAATTGTTAGTATTAGTATAAGACGGTGATGTTCTATATTGATATGTTTAATATTTGATGTTTATTTTTAAGGTATTTTTGGAGTGCCAAAGCCATCTTGTGCTGAGATGTATGTGATGTTATATATTCATTTATTTGACGTGATGTTTAATATTTGATGTTTATTTTTAAGGTATATTTGGAGTGCCAAAGCCATCTTGTTCTAAGATGTATGTGATGTTGGATAATAATTTATTTGACGTGATGTTTAATATTTGATGTTTATTTTTAAGGTATATATGGATTGCCAAAGCCATATTGTACTAAGATGTACGTGATGTTATATATTAATTTATTTGATGTGATGTTTAATATTTGATGTTTATTTTTAAGGTATATTTGGAGTGCCAAAGCCATCTTGTGCTGAGATGTATGTGAGAGCTGTGAAATCCTTTGACACGGTGGTTACTGGTGGATCACTGAGACAAGTTTACTTTGTGGATGTCAGTGACGCCATGCTGCATCTTATCCAAAATGAATTTGTAAATGAATGGGGCAAAAAACTGGATGATCGTATCTTAAGTGTTGACAGTAAATTCATCAAGCAGTGTCTTAATGATCTTCCTGGACGTTCAGTCCCAGCAGGACAGGGCAATTCACTGGTTCATGCCTTAAGTTCTACAGGTAAGTGAGAGGATCCTTTGCATGACTTGCTATTCTAGAAGGCTACCTGGTAGAAAATAAAATGCTTCAAATACTGCTTATACATGTAGTCCTTGAGATCATAGAAAATTGGACTGTTTTTTAAAGTGCTGTTTCAGACCATACACTAAAATTTCAAATTCCACAGTTAAATGCCTTTATAATTCATTGCAATACTATTTTACACCGATTTGTAAATTAGTAATTATAAAAATGCCCCATAAATGTATTAAAACATCACTCCCATAGAACACTACTGGAAACGACCGAGTAAAATTCTCGCTAAAAAACATTTGTCTGTAAATAGCTGTGACGTCATGAAGGGAACGCACATCACAGAAACCTACCACGAGATGACTTCCAGCACAAGCAAAAGTGGGACAGACAGTGACAAGCTCAATTATCATGCGATTCTTTTTTCGATGATGAATAGTGTAGTAATGACGACTGGACTAATATTTGTGCAACACAACAATTAATGCCTTATCAATTTGAACCTGGAACATCTTCCGATGAACCACTTGACAGATGATGTTGAAAATGGTCATGGAGACAGCTTACCACTAATTTATAAATTTTATTTTTGTTTTGCACTTTAGCTTTTCATATGCGACGTATTTTGCTACACTGTATGTAAAAAACAAAAATGACTTTTAGACCGTGTTATTTACAAAGAAACATTTTTGTCTGATGGGACGGACTAGGCTATATACTTACTTGTCTGAACTTTATTGTTAATGAAAATGTTCTCGAACTGTAAAGAAAAACGTCACAAATGAACGAGATGCAAGCAACAAGAAATCGGATCTAGTTGATTGCATGAACGTGCATGAGAAAACAAAACTTGACCGGAGTTGGAAGCATAACGCAGTTTGGGACGTTGACTGAAAGACTTTGAATGTTCCATCATGTATGTTAATACATGTACTATCGCTGACACTAACACTAAGCCTGAATGGATTTAATGCTGGAACGTCCGGAAGTCTTGCCGAAAAGTTGTTGGTACGGCATCTTTTTTTTAAAAGCCATATCGCATGGTATTCCCATATCTCCGTAAGCCGACAAGCCAGTTCGGATGAATCAAAACAAGTGTCTGCTGTCAGTACGGTCTCAGGCATTTTCTTCTTGTGCAGTCGTTCCACGTTGTTTTAATCAAATACACGCATAGCTTTCTCACAATAACATTAGTAGGAAATGTGTGAAGACTAAATTTATCGGCTTTAGTATTGCTACAGCCACCAGCAACACGCCGTTTAACCATAATAAACACACAAGATGTCACGGATCAAATCTTACGGAAATTCCCGAAATGATTTTAGCTGGTTCTGTTTTTCAGGGGAATATTTTTTTTAATGTAAAATATACCGATATATAATTTATTTTTATTTTATTTTTTTCTAATCATATTAAATAATATGTTGATTGATTTAGCTCAATACATCATACATCTGGAACAGCACTTTAAGGTGCGAGGTACAATGTAACTCTTGGAATTGGTGCTTTTCACATCTGATACATTAAAATATAAATTGTATTAAATGCCTGTCATTACTGGATCAGAATGACAAAGCCTTATTCCCTGATCAAAACGTATCTCTGCACAAAGTAAGAGTTGAACAGACATTAGTCAAAGTCGTGATTGCTTCAGTGATCCATTATTAGGTGCTCATCCTTAAGAGGACCGCCACTCTCGTAACTTGTAGGAGACCCATAACTGGATATTTCATCATTCCTTCGCCCACTCCAAAGACTAGGTTAGAAAACCCAAACTTGCACAGGATAGAGCTCAATGGAATATATACACTGTTGTGCTATATTTATCTAGTTGTCTTTTTATTTTCATCTCATTCTGTACCTTGGCTATTTAGAACACTTCCAGATAGTAGCCTAATAACTGTGGGCACATTGAGGCTGGTTGAATAGTGTTGTGCTATATTTACAGAATCAGTGTTTTTTGTTTCATTGTAATATGTATACCTGTCTTCACATAAACCACCTGTAATTTTCATAGAAAAAGGAGATGTTGTTAACAACGTTCATTCATTATGTTATACAGGTATATGAACAATTTAGCCAAAACAAAATACAAACAAAAATGTATGTTGATGAGTCATGTGTATGTTTCCAAGGCTCGAAATTCATTTATTTGATTGGGAGGCAATCTTTGCTTTTCTAATTTTAATTGGGAGGCAAATGTTTGAATTTAAGAAGCAGTTCTAGAGCACAGGTACTGCTGTTATTTTACACTTATTTTATTACATCTATACAAAATAAAGAGTTCAAACAAATTATGTACCTGGTTTATATGTTTATTACCCTGAGACAGCAATTTACAAATTTTGCATGAAATAATCGTCACAGAACTTTTTTCGTCGCATTCAAATTCTAACCAGTTTGCGTGTGTACTTGCCCACTTCTCGACAGTAGCTTTTTTGGCCACCATGGCCATGATTGTAATAAGTTCTAAAGTAGCTTGGTCATGTCATCATGTCATAGGGTTTAACGTGCACATTCAGAGCAAGCTGTTGTAGCACACGCAAGCTCTTTCATCCAAGACAGAATGTTGGAGGGTGGGGAGGCAGTGAAGAGGAGCACCAGCAGTCCGACCGAAATCGGTAACAGGTGGGAATGGGTGGTGGTGCTATAGAATTTTGAATGGAGCATTAATAAGCTAAAGAGAAAATGGTGCACAATTTGATTTGAGGAAATTTTGGCGCGAATTTTGAACGGTCAGTCTAAATTGTAAAAGGCAGTCGAGCTAGTATAGGTTTTGACTTAGTATATCGAGAGTAGCCCGTTAAAGTAGCTTGGTCGATGATATATAATAGTCACTAAAATTGTAGTCGTTTTTCAAAGTCGCGACACTCGGAACTTCTCGGCTGATTCCATCGATAAATAAGTGTAAGTTCAACCAGTAGTTGTTTCCTAACGTTGGCTAGACTAGGTTTTATGCTACATGTTAAACCGAATGGCCAGTCTGAGAACCAGTCCAAATAGCTTAGTACGTTTGCATTACTCGCTGTCGCTCAACTCGGATTTGAAAAACCGTAATTCTGAGATATACCGGAAACAAATATTAGAAACCAGATGGAAAGCAAAACCTGCTTGTGAATCGGTTTTTTGGAAAGCATTTTGTGTGCTTTGAGCGGCAATTGCCGCCTGCCGCCTGCCAAATTCGAGCCTTGGTTTCGTTTTAAATGTTATTTAATAAAATCAGGTTATTGACATGCATCAATGTACCCACAGTTGTTAGGCTACTGCCTGAGAATTTACTAAATAGTTAAGATACATGCAGAATGTGTAAGATACAGAATGTGTGTGTGTCTGTCTGTGTGTATATATGTGTGTATATGTGTGTGTGTGTGTGTGTGTTTGTGTGTGTGTGTCTGTGTGTATATCTGTGCGTGTGTGTGTCTGTATGTGTGTATATATGTATGTGTATGTCTGTGTGTGTGTCTGTCTGTGTGTATGTGTGTGTGTGTGTGTGTCTATCTGTGCGTGTGTGTGTCTGTATGTGTGTCTATCTGTGTGTGTGTCTGTGTGTGTATATGTGTGTGTGTCTGTGTGTATATCTGTGTGTGTGTGTGTGTGTGTCTGTATGTATGTGTGTCTATATGTGAGTGTGTGTGTGTGTGTGTGTGTGTGTGTGTGTGTGTGTGTGTGTGAAGTATAAATTATTATTTAGTGCTAGCCTAACCAAGCAAAGTGATTGTTAGAACTTATTGTGGAATGAACTACAATTTGTACACTTATAAAATCCTTTGTTCAACCACTGTACCAGGTCTGTTCACATCTGTGTCACCACTACATGTAGCAAAATCATGTGGTAAAAACAGCTTTGCTAAAACAACGTGGGCAACCTTTTGTCAATTGTAGCACTAAACCAATCAATTTCCAGCTGGGTCAAAGTTCGAGGTGCACCAAACTTTTGATAGAGAAGTTAACACCATAAGTCCTGTGATTGGTCATAAAACTGAGTGTGTTGGTTGTAAAAATGAAATTAGTTTCATCTGGGCTAAAAAATATGCAATTTTATTTCATTTAGTACCACTGCGTCAAGTAGCCTTGTGCTTGGAACAAGTATGGGGTACCTGTAAAAAAAAGTTCTCAAATTTTGTGCGAAACTAGGGGTGTTGTAGAAACATCTGGTTATACTGAAAATGAGCCATGAAAGGTACATTTTCTGCAGTTAATACTTTGAGGTAGGGGTTGTAGTGTTGGGATATTGCATATAGTGTTTTTAAGCCCATCCTATAATGATCTAACAGTAGTGATAAACTAATGAAAAAATGTAGCAGGTTTTCGCTCTAAGACTATATATCAAAATTGGCAAATGTTTAAAATCCAATAGCCAGTGATTAATTAATCAATGTGATCCAGTGGTGTCGTTAAACAAAACAAACTTTAACTTTAACAATTGGTGTCACAAAAACTGTTATATATATGGTTCTGTCTGTGGGATAGTGCATACAAATACTCCAGGGTTAATCATGGAAGTTGGGGGGTGGGGGGGGGGGGCATGACCATGGTGTGGCATTTGTACATGTCTTTTCTTATTATAATTTATATATTTAGTTCTTAACCATATACATGTATCTCAATGCCATATTAAATTTAAAGTTTGTTTTGTGTAGCTACACCAACAGTCAGCATTAATTATAGTTAGTTTTTGTTAGAAGAGAACCGAGGAATTGGCTTATAATGAATAAAGTTAAAATTCATATAAAAACATTTGATTAAATGTTAAACCTATACCAAATCAAATAAAAAAAATTGAAGAAAAAAAGTCAGTTCAATTAAAAAGTGTCTTTACAAATTACCATTACATTGCATAGGTTAACTATAATTTGTTAAGAAATGGGGTTTTTGTCTGGGTGTTTTTTTTACATGTAAAAAATGTTGAGTTGGTAAGGGTTTAAAACTCACCAATATGTTTTAATATAACTTTTAACATTATTTATTATAAAGTTATATATGCCTATTTACTAGTTACCTTTTGATGCAAATGAACTTTTATATAAGTAATTATCAATTACTGAATGTCCAACATTTGGTAGATTTGACTCATAGTCTTGAGACAAAACCTGCTACCTTTTTTGTTAGCAGCAAGATATCTTTTATATATACCTTTACATAGACAGGACAGCACATACCATTTCCTTAGATATATCAGCCATGAGGCACTAGCTGGAATGGGTAAATTCAGTTGGTCCTATCTGACAATATACATGTAGTTGTTATGATTACTTACATGCATTTGTGGCCAGATGTCTAATATTTATGCCCATTATTCCCAATTACTGTTTTGGTGAACAAAATTTGATTTGGAAACTAACAATGATTCATATCCCAATATTTTGTGATTTTTATTGTTGTTAAATTAGTAAAATTTATTATAAAATTAGCTGTCACAATCAGCTATCAATTCCTGAAGTAGTTGTAGAAATGAGAGTTCTGGCACATTTTCACCCATTCACTTAACATGCGAGAGGTGTCACTCCCTCAGCGTCATACCCAAGAGGGGATGGTGACATCACAGCCCAGATAAATTTTGATTGGCTTATCAATGGTGACACAGATGGATTTTAATTGGCTTATCAGTAGTTAGACGTGTACATCCAAGATGACAGTCTGACCCGAACAACATGTTTGGTAATTGGAGTTATTAAGAGACACATAACTTAAAACAATTACATTTTCATGATTTATTTCAACATGTTTATCGTGAGTGGATCACAGGTCATGGGGTCCTGCATCCACCCTTACAATCTATGTATTGGTCTAATTGTACGAATGCACTTGGTATTTACAAGTGTTTAACGTCAGAGGCCTGTACCACTGGTCATCAATTCCAATATAGTCCATAAGCCAATACCCAAAAATGCACATGTCTGTACCATTTTGAGAGACAAAGGCTCACTGTATTTTTTTTTTAAAGACCCATCACACTAGGCATATTTTTCAGTATGTTGGACATTCCCAAGTGGTAGCTTTATACCTTTTTGAGTAAAATTTACCTTTAAAAAAGGAAATGTTCAACCATTTTTCTTTTCAAATAGTGGAAATTGTGACCAGTGCAATTGTTGATTTATTTATACCATTTATTCAAATCTTTTCTCAATGATTGCCATGGCAGCGGCCATTTTGGGGCACAAATATGGTTTTTTAGTGATTAAAGTTTAAAAATTCAGATTTAGTATGAAATATTTCAGTGCTTTCAACCGCAAACACATTCTGACATACCCAGGCCATTTTGTAGTTACATATGTGTTCAATATCTTTAGGCAGAATAGTAAATTTTTTGGTAAAAATATCAGTTTCGAAATTCTACTTTTATTAAAATCGTAGAAGATAGTATATAAAGATTTCCTTGCTATATAAGACACCAAAAAGATTTGCAAGTTGAATATATTGATAACAATCCATTGCAAAGTGATTGTCATTCATTGGTATTCCTAAGGTACCATTAATGAGTGGTTGCCATGGTAACACATTTCTTTGTTTTTTCACTAGTCATTATTTGAATAATTAATTCTGAGGTTACGGACATTTTTGGGCAAAACTTGTAATGTTCTACAGTGAAATATTCATTTCATGTCTCAGTTACAAACTTTTCAACTTGATAAACAGGAAAAACAAAAGTTAATGTTTGTTTACAACACCATTAAAGCACAATATTTTTTTTTTTTTTTTTTTTTTTTTTATTATTCACAGAATCCCTGTTACATAGTCCTGTCCCCAACCAGGGTGCAATATTGTAAGACAGGCAGTCAACATGACCTCAACATATTACAAACCACATTTTCAATACACATACATGTTTGTGTACATTCTAAAGTCATATAAACAACACTAACAATACTATTCATAGTTTGAAAGGTATTACAAAATAACTTTTTTATTTTTTCTTATATATAGTCCATTTTTTCTTCTTTTCCTTTAGTGTTTGTGGGGGTTTGTGGGTTTTTTTTTTTTAAATTGCTTTTTCTTTCTTTTTAATTTAGATGATAAAGTAATCTCTAAATTAAAATAGAAGTATTTACAGTGGAAACCACCCAATCGCATTCTGGTTAATATAATAATTCGGTTATTTGCATAGAATATTGCTGCACAGAACCATTTAGCATTAAAACAGTACAAATTAAACTGTTTAATTTAATAGATTAAGAAGCTTATTCTGGTAATTTGCATATTAAAAATGGATTTTCTTTTTAATTTTGGCATAACATCTTTCATATTTACTCCAAATCAATTATAATTATAGTCATAACTGTTTATTAAAGGGACATACCCTAGTTTTTAAACACTAAGACATAGTTTTGACTATTAGAGGTGTTTTTTGATAACTGAAATCATACTTTACTTATATTTTATTGTTTAAAGTATCCATTTCCGTACATTCGAAGTGTTTTTGGTCATCCTAATGTTTTTTAATATCACAAAATGCATTTCTCATATTTTTAAAAAGGCACATGCCTCTGAAAAGTAACAGTTATGTAGTCGAGTTTTATTCTATTTTAGAGGGTATTTCACCATTTAAAAGTCAAAAGACTCATGTTTCACTCAATTGTAACTTTATAAAAATGTGTTACAGGTTTGTAAATTAAACTAAACTTAATGTTAATTTTCATGAACTGAAACTAGGGTATGTCCCTTTAATTAAAAAAAACAACAACCAGAACATAGTTTTAAATAAGTGAAATCTATATCTACATACATTATTTTATAACAGTGTTGGTAGTTTAAAGCACAATAATTTATTAATAATCAGCTATTGGATGTCAAACATTTGGTAATTTTGACAAATCTTAGAGATGCAACCCACAATGTTTTTCCATTAGTAGCAAGGGATCTTTCATATGCACCATCCCACAGACAGGATAGCACATACAACAGCCTTTGATATACTAGTCATGATGCCCTGGCTGGAACAAGACATAGTCCAATATGAACATTGATGGGCATCAGTCCCGGATTGATCGCGCATTAGGTAAGCATGTTACCATTGGATCACTTCCCGCCCAACAAATAGGAATGTCATCACTATCCAGGATCCTTTGAGGATAATGAGAAAAGTGATCTTTAGGTAAATATTTAAACAATAGTCTGGTAACCACTATTTATTTCCTTTCAAGTCCCAAGTTTCATTTGAAAGTCAACCTGATTTGTATATGGAGATATATAATGGATCACGATGGTGGAATAAAAGACCAAAATCAAATTCCCATTCAATGCTAATTACCAGGTGGCATACATGTAGTTGATGCAATTATATCACAGAAACTACACACTCAGGTTATGGACATTTTGCAACAGAGTAAATTAAAAATTCTTCACTTTCCCAGCAAAAGGTGTCAAGTACTCTTTTAGCACAGAAAAGCTGGTACCGACTGTCAGGTGCCTGGAGATTGATCAGCTCACATCAACACATGCTGTAGTAGATTCAACCATGTTGTTATCAATGCTTTCTGTCCCAGGTCAGGTCCCTGGCTATCCTGTGACCAGACCCTGAACAGACATACCTGAAACACTAGGGGTATAGGGGCATGTAAAAACAGTCCACATTCATGGTGTCTATGCTCAAGACACTGTGACATAATGGTGTTTGCCTAGCTCTCAAGTCCGATATCCTATACCACATCTACCAACCAAAACATTGGGTAAACACTCTGCACTGCAGTCATAGGCCTCTATGCATTTCCCGGATGCAACTTTATCAGCTCCTCTAAATATGTTGGAAAAAGAGGAGGATTATCAACAAAGTTTCTTGGATCTTGGACAGCTGTGGGAAGTCTTGGATGAGGTTAACCAAAAACTGGAGGCATTTGTGTGCAGTCCGAATGCCTCAAAAGGAACAACACACTTGAGAGTCAAGGAGGAGATATTAGCTCATCATCTCTGCTTCCAACAGCATACTAGACATGCCAACTATCAGGCTACAATTTGGTGCAGGTCACTTGAAGCAAAGTCATGGATAGATCAATAATGAAGAAGGTGTCCTTCACGTGCATTAGATGACCATTCTACCAGCACCAACAACTGTTCTTTAGCTGATAAAATGCAACTCAGCTGGGCGTACGACAGCAACGACTGCCAGTGCATCGCAAATGGTCTTAAATGTACTCCAATGTGTTGTAAGCAAAACTGTGCCAACCAGATAACAAACAAAGATGAATCTAACGACCCACCACCTATTGCTGAGAAATTGACAAGGACATGTTTGAATTGTTAAATTACTGTTGCAAAATACCCATGGCCTGAGTGTGTAACGGTTGTTCCTGTGACCTAATTAATGGCTTTAAAATATGCCACCTGGTAATTACCATTGCTGATAAATTTGTTTCTGGTTGTTTTTTCCCACTAAAGTGATCCATTCAGGATAACTTTAAAATAGAGGTTTAAATTCAAAGGAGATAAATAGATTTATGTACCAGACTATACCTAGTTTAAATGATATTTTACCTAAAGATCTCCTTACTTACAGGCTCAAGGGATCCTGGATAATGATGAGATTCATACATGTATGTGAATCAAGTAAAACAAAAGTATCTGTATCAATGAATGGAACTTACTTTGCAATGGATTTTTACAATGCATTCAACATGATAGCTTTTGGGTATAGATAGGTGTCTTAATTAGCAAAGAAATGTTAAAATATCTCTTCTG
This sequence comes from Dracogyra subfuscus, assembly GCA_016106625.1. Lineage (NCBI taxonomy): Eukaryota > Metazoa > Mollusca > Gastropoda > Neomphalida > Peltospiridae > Dracogyra > Dracogyra subfuscus. The sequence goes on along the minus strand of JAECMU010003457.1, from coordinate 2,063 downwards.
CCATTGTCATAAAAGTGGAATTTCGAAAGTGTTTTTCCCCCAAAACTAACTATTCTGCCTAAATATATTGAACACAGATGTAACTAAAAACATTGCTGGGTATCTCAGAATGGGTTTGTCATTGAAAGCACCCAAATATTTTATATGAATCTTGAGATATGAATTTTTAAAGTTTTGTCACAATAAATTGTATTTTTGTCCCACAATGGCTGTTGTCATGGCAACCGTTCAGAAAAAGTTTAAATAAATGGTATTTAAAACATCAATACTGGTCATAATTTTTACTTTTTGATTTTTTTTATAGCTGTACAAACCCATTTTATAAATAATTTTGTTTTAAAACATTATTTTACTACCAAAATTATGAATGTTTTTTGACATCTAATTGCCGATGATTAATAAAGCAATGTGGTCTCTATAGTAGTGTTGTTAAACATAATAAACTTTTAATACCTTTTACCCCTGTTTATCATGTTGAAAAGATTCAAGCTGTGCCCCAAAATGTCTGTAACCTTGGCAGCCATTATTCAAATCAATTGACATAACCAGCTAAATGTTTTGTTTTTAAACTGGTTACCATAGTACTTTTCCTGATATACTCTTTTAACACCTGATGTTTTTATACCCCAAAATTTACTATTCTACTTAAATATATTGAACACAAATGTAACGAAAAAAGCTACATGTACCTGCATATATCGGAATGGGTTTGCCATTGAAAGAACCAAAATATTTCATCGAGTTCTGAGATATGAATTTTTAAAGTCTAGTTACTAAAAACAAGTTTTTTGCTCAAAAATGGCCATTGCCAAGACAACCATTGAGAAAACATTTGAATAAATGGTATAAACAAATCAACAATTGCAATGGTCATAATTTCCACTTTCTAGTGTACATTCCCTTTTTAAAAGGTAAATTTTGAAAACATGATTTTACCATCAAAACACATATTTTACCAAAAAAAGTCATAAACTATTATGACTTAAGAATGTCCATCATACTGAATATGTGCCCAAGGTGATGGTCTTTCAAAAGAATATAGTGGGCCTTTGTCTCTCTAAATGATACTGACAAATGTATTGGCCCATGGACTATTAACCATAATCTTATTTCTGGCAAACTTTCTTCTTATTGAGCATTGTAAATTATAAGCTTCTTGTCTTTGCAGCAATTTTCTGATGTTGTGTTTGCTGATGATGTATTTTCCGGCTCTTCTGACAGAAAAACTGGCCGGGTTGATGGTCCATAGTAAATGTCTTTCAAGTAATCCTCCCACATGGTCTTCACTTTTCCGTGGTGGCATTGACAATGTCACTTATTGGCATAAAAGATGTCTTATGTTCAGTCTAGTCTTCATTGTCTGATTCCCCTTCCAGTTGACTTTGTTTCTCCCATGTCATAGGGCCCCACCCATGTGTTAGGTAGAGTGTTTAGTATATTATGAGAATGTATTCATATCCCATTCGAACATAATTCAATCCTGTTTAGTTAAAAATAGATCAGGTTTCTCAAAGCTACAAACAGAATTCTC
>JAECMU010003440.1:3069-13793 GCA_016106625.1 Dracogyra subfuscus | reverse complement strand
TGTGTGTGTGTGTGTGTGTGTGTGTGTGTGTGTGTGTGATAGTGTATGTGTGTGTGTGTGATAGTGTGTGCGTGTTTGTCTGTATATGTATGTTTAATTTTATTGATTTGCATAACTGGTTAATTGTGTACAGAAAAAAACTGCGTGCTGTTTATTAATCTATTAATCTATTTACTTCATTTGTCGTTTTATCATTATGTGAACACAGACAATTCTATAACATTAATTATATTAGACAATATTGGCATTTAACTGATAAAACAAAAACTAATTAAAAACTGATCCCTGAAATAATAATAATGAGATCTACTTGTAAGTATAATACCTTTTAATTTTTTATTGGTAACTATTAACACATTGTCCGATTTTCTATCTCAGACGTTACACGATATTTACAGTGGTAAAAGACCTTTAAAGGGACACACCCTAGCTTTTAAACACTAAGACAGTTTTGACTATTAGAGGCGTTTTTTGATAACTGAAATCATACTTTACTTAAATTGTATTGTTTAAAGTATCCATTTCCGTACATTCGAAGTGTTTTTGGTCATCCTGGTGTTTATTAATATCACAAAATGCATTTCTCATATTTTTAAAAAGGCACGTGCCTCTGAGAAGTAACAGTCATGTAGTCGAGTTTTATTCTATTTTAGAGGGTATTTCACCATTTCAAAGTCAAAGACTCGTGTTTCACTCAATTGTAACTTTATAAAAATGTGTTACAGGTTTGTAAATTAAAGTAAACTTAATGTTAATTTTCATGAACTGAAACTAGGGTATGTCCCTTCAATAGAAATCCTTCAGATGTGACATGGTGTTGGACAAGTGGCAGTCCTCAAACCTAACCCCATGAATGTGACTTGATACACACTTTTGATATCCATTTAGAAACAAACACAAACTGTCTGGCTCTATATGGAATGATTTAAAGTTTGTTTTGTTTAACGAAACCACTAGAGCTCACTGATTTATTAATCATCGGTTATTTACATAAAGGAATGAAATGTTTTATTTAACGACGCATTCAACATATTTATTCACGGTTATATGGCGTCGGACATATGGTTAAGGACCACACAGATATTGAGGAAGAAAACCCGCTGTCACAACTTCATGGGCTACTCTTTTCGATTAGCAGCAAGACATCTTTTATATGCATCATCCTATAGACAGGACAGCACATACCATGACCTTTGATATACCAGTCATGGTACACTTACTGAAACGAAAAATAGCCGATGGGGATCGACCCTAGACCGACAACGCCGTATGACTGAACAACCTCAGTGGATATATTATCTGACTGATTTGCTGTAATATGCTCCAGTGGTGTGGTTAAACAAAACAAACTTCCCAGTCAGCCTCCCAACCCACCCCCGACCCCCCACACACACAGTTATGAACTTGTGTTCACCGTGCCTGTCTATTCAAGACAGAAAGTCACAATTAATGTTTTCAAATGCTTACCTTCATATTTAACAATAGAATTCTGGAAGCGAGAAATTGGACGACTGATATAGAAAACAACAACAAAAGGTTCGTGTCGCTTTCCCTTTACAACAAGTTTTAGGTTGAGTGCAAGGTATTAATAGCAGTGTATTAAAAACCGACTCTTTTGAAATCAACCAGTTCAGAATTTGGCAACATAGAAAAACAACATTTTGACTAGTATCGTTGTATGCGGCCCTCATTTAGATTTTATTCTTACAGACGATCGCTTGTGCATAAAGTACGAACAATCCTCTGTTTAGAGATCCGTGACGTTACTTCAGTATGGAGGAATAGTAGTCGGATATCAGACTGGTGAATTCGTTTGACTGGGACATTATATTATTTCAGTTTGATTTTTGCAACACCGAGCCTTTATAAGGGTGAGCTATTACAGAACTATTATAAAGAAAGAAATGTTATATTTAATGAGAGAGGAAACCCAATGTCGCCATTTCATGGGCTACTCTTTTCGATTAGCAGCAAGGGAGCTTTTATATGCACCATCCCACAGACAGGGTAGTACATACCACGGCCTTTGATATACCAGTTGTGGTGCACTGGCTGGAACGAAAAATAGCCCAATAGGCTCACCGACAGGGATCGATCCCAGACCGACCGCACGTCGATTGAGCGCTGTACCACTGAGCTAGGTCCCGCCCTCAGAACTATTATGAACAAAGCGCCGTAAGCAAACTTTAAATTTAGTAATTTAGTTGATCCCATTGCAAATCTATAATTTAATTGTCTTGTGTGGGTTCGTGGGTAATGTCTGGCATGCTTCCATCAGAACCGGCCTCGGTGGCGTCGTGGTTAGGCCATCGGCCAACAGGCTGGTAGGTACTAGGTTCGGATCCCAGTCGAGGCATGGGATGTTTAATCCAGATACAGACTCCAAACCCTGAGCGAGTGCTCCGCAAGGCTCAATAGGTAGGTGTAACCACTTGCACCGACCAGTGACTGGTTCAACAAATGCCATGGTTTGTGCTATCCTACCTGTGGGAAGCGCAAATAAAAGACCCCTTGCTGCCAATCGGAAAGAGTAGCCCATGAAGTGGCGACAGTGGATTTCCTCTTAACATCTGTGTGGTCCTTAACCATATGTCTGACGCCATATGACCGTAAATAAAATGTGTTGAGTGCGTCGTTAAATAAAACATTTAAAAAATAATTTATAAAATAGTTTATCACAGTCGTATGTCTTGAAATTGTTAATACACGTACATGTATAAAGGACCATGTGTTATCAAATATAACTCAAAATGTTCTCACCAACGAGTGTGTAAGAAAAAAATGGTCATGAAACGGATGTTTCTGAGTTTGATGCAATTTTTAAGATGTTAGCGACTAACAAAGCCGTTTTAGCCATATTAATTATATATCAAATAAATTTTTCTGCATAAAATATTAGTGACCGTATATTAAATGTGTTTCTGATCGTTCTAATATTTGTACTAGGTTAAATTGTATTTTATTTCCTAAAACATATTTTGTTCGTACGTACGAAATTATTTGAAGACAAAATCCAGTTTGGGCTTCTTACAAACATTAAGACGATCAGTAACACATTGAATATACAGACACCGATATTATAAACAAGAAAATAATGACATTGTGTAATATGTAAGTTTAATCGTAAAAAATATTTTATTTGTCGGAAATATCTTACAATGCAGCAAACTCAAGAATATCCCTTTATGCTACTATTCCACACAGACCACGAATCCCACGAATCTCTACGAATTGATAAATTTTAGGATTCATAGTTGAATCGTAATCAGTTCGTGAAGTTCTTAACTGATTCGTATTTATTCGTAGTCAGTTCTTGCAATTCTTTAGCGATCGGGAATTCGTGGCAAACGTTTTGAGCTGTTCAACATTTTGGCCACGAATCCCGATTCCAAAAAATCGTAGTTAATTCGTAACAAATTCGTAGTGCATTCTTAGGCATCGTAACTGAATCGTAATCGATTCGTAGGCATTTGTAGGTATTTTTAACTCATTCGGGGATTCGTGAAATGGAGGTTGTGACCACATCGGGTCCTTGTTCCAGCGTGCCCAGGAAGCATCTCCATCTGATGGCCTAGTATTCCGAAACCATTCTCCACCACAGGTCTGCCCCTGGAAAATCTATAGCTGTCCAGATCCTTCCTGCCATAGGGTTTCATGAGGAAAGTCCTCAGGGGAAAGGCATCATCCTCCAGGATGTAGTAGGGTGTGTCTCTGTCATCATTGGGCAGGGGATCGCTGTCAGGGAAGTTTATGGTGTTGTCATCAATGCACTATTTTAGTTCTGAAGCACCAAACAGCTGTCCGTCGGATTGATAACCTTCTCCATCAGTGTCTATCCACATAAACTTATAATCTGCATCCACAAGGGCCAGCAGCACCACATAGAAGAAGCCTTTATAATTGTAGAACACACTGCTTGAGTTGTGTGGTTTCCTGATGGCTATGTGCTTGTCATCCAAGGCCCTCAGGGCACAAGGAACATTCCATCGGTCTTGGAACTGCTGGGCAATGACCTTCGAGTCCTGCTGGGTCCTTAGCAGTGGCATGACTTCATCCTTCAGCTCCTGTATGATGGCATGACAAGACTTCCTGCACAGTCCATACCACTGTGATGTAGCCACATCGGAAGTCACACGGGAGGGTGTGATACCGGTCTCCTGTAGCCAGGTGTCTGAGGGTCATGGTCAGCTTAATTCCGGCATCTAGGGCTGGTCTCATGTGGGTGTCACTCCTCTGGATGACTGATCTAATCCTGTTGAGTAGCTCATCAAACATGTGGGGTGGCATTCTCACATAGTTGGCAAAGACATTCTCATCTTCCACCCTCAGCTCCTGCATCAGTCTGTTCTAACCTTCTAGCTGGTGTCAGCCACGGTCTAACCAACCACCTGGGGACTCGTCTCCTTATTCTTCGAAGTAGTCTTCTAACTATCAGCATCTGGTGTTGATACTCCAGTTCCAGGGCCAGTACTACAGCTGCTCTACGTTGAACGTCCATTTTGGAACTGATGCCCAAGCAGGGATGAGGGCCTTTTTATACCTATCATGAGGGAAAATCCCACTAGAAGCTCTGCATACGTCGCCAACCCTCCAGGTCAGGTCAGGTCAGAGGGTTTAACGTGCACATTTAGAGCAAGCTGTTGTAGCGCACGCCTGTCCTGGACACAGATGTCGGCCTTGGCCGGCTCCTCCATCCAGGACAGGTCGAACCCTCCAGATATCGTGCCACAAAACAATGATTATAAATCGATTTGAAATACTTGTGCTAGTAAACTTAGCTTTATAAAATGCCCCAAATGTTCGATTGTCAGTCTGTAGGCAGTGATGGTTTGGTTGGACCTATTCTCAAGTAACTCATTTCATCATAAGTGGTTAGCCTAAGAAGGCCTACTCTGCTGTTCTAGAGCTAGACAGACAGTTACAGCCATTCTCTCAGTCAGAGATAACGAATGCACAAAAGTTTTGCCTACCACCGGGTAGGCAACGATTCCCGCTCTAATACCACAATGATCCTATTTTTGACGTTAAATACCATTACACTGATAATATTCGAGTTCGCGATAACAAATATTTCACATATTAATCACTAATGCACTAATGTTTGTAAACTAGAACATAAAGTAAATTCAGTAATCTAGATAATAATGACTGGAATTGACACACTACATGATTTATAAAACATTTTTAGGTTTGTGAAGTTTGTTTATTCTTAAAACTAAATTGATGTTGAGACGATATAATTATAACTTGAAGTAATTTGAACAACAATACGTTGTAGCAAACTGAAAACATAAAGGGACCTGTTTGCCTGGGTCATCACCTGAAATAATAGTAGCTATATAAACGTTACTGGTAGTTAATAGCTACTGGTATAATTAGAATGGTGATAATATAATACATTCATTTAAACTTTGTCATTTTTATTATTTTCCCAGTTAACTGAAAGGATAACTATCGTACATAATTCATTCATCTGTTATGCTTATTTCATTTACATTATAATGTCTTAAAATACAACAAGGCTCTACAAGTATGTTCTACCTATAAGTATTAGCTATTCTCTAAATAAGATTTTTAGTCCTGCTTAATGCTTACTCAACTTTAGAGGAAATAAAGTGTAAACTGAATCAGTCAAAATCTATACTGGTAGGGATTTCATTGTAGTATGTCATATATGTTTGAGCCCTAAGTTCAAAGGCACATAAATGACATTGTATGTTGAGCAATTATTGTATCACTAAATCGCATTGATTAGTATGATGTCATTACCGTGGTATACCATGGTACATTACAAAAAACCGCGGTATACCACGGTACGTTTTTTCTCGCGGTACCCAACCCTACTGTTCAGGGTATCACTGTGAATGGAAAATACAATTCTCTCCAACCTTGAGCATTGCTTCAGAGTCCAAAAACAACTTAGCTGCTCTCAAGGTTGCAGTTCTTAAAATTCTTGAGGGAGCAAGCGGTGTTCGACCTAAATATCTTTTTGAAAAAATTGACTTTGTCATATTAACAGATCAGACAGCTCATAACATTAATGTGGATGAAATTGTAGCAGAAAGTCTAGCATCGGAGCACATCCCTGATCATTTGTTCTGCAATGTACACCCAACACTGATATTTAATAGGGTTGTCACCACAGTGGGCTGAAATAGAAAACATCCTAGTTAGAGACAAGATCTACTCAAACGTTCTGGCAAATGCAACAACAAGTGTCACTGAGCAGCCCCTCGACTATGTGACTTGGCTCATCAGTCACGACTGACCACAAGCCATGAAATAAAGTAAATTAATTTGACGTTCACATAGCCCCAAGACCAAACAAGGATGAATGCTTCAATCGTCTGACATTGACTTGTGCAATTGTTCTCTATCATACTGATGATGTAGCATCCTTCCTCTGAGTCCAGGAGTATGAACATGTTATGTATCAGTTATCCTGCACTGTCCGATGCTTCATGGACTTGGGATGTTTTGAAGGTCATGTATTGTGCTGGGGCCTTTGTTGGATTGCATCTGTTTGAGCCATACCTGTCACTGACGTGACCACTTCATCTGACACAACTTACTCTAAGATCAACCCAGCATTTCAGAAGCTGTATCAGGAGGCTAATGAATACAGATGTATCTGCTTAAATCTTGATGAACCAGCTTTCAAATTTATATTCATGGAGAGGTTCAACCATGTAGAGTATAATTAAGTCATGGTAAAAAGAGCAACTTCATTCCAACCACAAGTGGTAAAGCTCATGAATATGATACTCCCCGAACTAGCTGCAGGCTTCCAAAAGCAAAAGGGGAACATATTTGGCTTTGAACACTATGACAAGTCTTCAAAACATTCAGTTTTCAATATGGAACCACAGAAGCTAGAGAAGGTTCCAATCCACAACCTGACAGCAGAGCTCTTGACTAGAGATGCCAAGCAGCTTGGTAGTACATCTGCAGTACAAGTGAAAGACATGGCAACAGACTTGATTGATAGATGACAGTCAGGGTCTTTTAGGAAGTACGACAGTGTGGTTAGAAAAGGGGGAAGGATACCCGAAATCATTCTGGCATGGAATGCCAAACAACAAGAATTAAAGAAGCAAGGTCTACAGGACAAGGAAATTGCTAATCTAACAATGGATAGGAGGAAAAAGAAAGACTTGGAGGAACTGAAAGCTATGAGAGGACCACAGAAAGGTCCCTATCAAAACGTATGTGGTGAATATGATACTGTACTTGAACAAAACCAGTTCCAATGCAGAGGTTACTTTGGATGACTTTAGCCAGGCTATAGATGTCATTCTGAACGAACAATGTTTGTTTACGAACTTACTCTCATATTGAACATTATTAATTAATAAAATAAATGTGGAAATTTGTATCACTTTTTACTCTGCACAATGTTTATTGACTAATTAACTAATCAAAATGTGTTTTTTGTTGATTACTAGTTATGTTCACTCATGTAAGTTCCTTTCTCTGGCCAAAATGCCTTATACTAGGGGTTGGACAACTTTCAAGGGGTATGAACATGAGGGTTACAACTGACTAATTTACCCAGCGTGGCTATTTTTTCATTCAGATCGACCATCTTCATATTTAAGAGGGGGTATCCAGCAATATTGACACTATCACCCATCCCTAGCATAACTATGTGTGAATAAATAAAAATTCACCGTAAGGCAATTTCTTATCATTAATTTGATAATAATCAGTCTTTTATGTGCATAATGTTATGACATTCAGTCCTGAGTGATACTGCAGGGTGTGCACTTTACGGTTGCTCGATCGCCCATGGCGAGTCAAAATAGCGTCGGGCAAGTCAAAACCTTATCACGTGTCGCCTGCTTGGCGACCGAAAATGTCTGCATATTGTATTATGGATCAAAATTAAAATAATTAATGTTTGTAAGAGATAAGAAAGTTATTTTTATTTGTTTTCAACTGGTTTCATATTAATATCTGCGCAACCAAACAAATATATGACATAACAGCGATCATATCGAACAGTCTAAAACCATTCGGAATGCCTCGGCCGGTTTTGATTATGTACATGTATTCGGATAACCTTGGCCACGTAACTGTATTCGTAGGTTCAATCGGAACATCTCAACCATGTCCGTCTTTACTTTCAATTTAGTTGCAATCGTAACAAATTGTCACATTGATTTCAACAACAGCAATCATTGCCTGTGCACGTGCGAGTATTAAATAGGAATGCTGGTCAACTCGCTCAAGTGTATGGACAATTAACTCGCCCCAAACTTTAATGTTCGTAAGTAACTGTGAAATTGTTTTTTAAATTGACGTCTACAACTTGGGTGTCATTTTATTTATTAATATTACAGCGAAACTCTGCTATTACCACCGCTTATTAACTGCTTTTATATTGGGAAGATCTTAATATCAGATAAATGATATTCTATTACAATGAATTGTCACGTCTATTTTAACAATGTTTGTGAATTTTTTCCCTTATTTCCTTAAAGCAATGATCAGGCAAGGCTTTAGCTTAAAATGTTGGTATATTAATTTTTAAAATGGTAAAGATACAATTTGACTAAACAGTGTAGGGCGAGTTGACCAACCGTGTTGGGGGTGAGTTGGTTTTGGGGCAAGTTGACCTGCTCTCGGTAAATAATGATACTTATGCCTTTAACTTGTGTTGTATGTTGATTTCTCTAGAGGATGTGATTATTGTTTGTACTCAGCTTAGTAATTGTTTTAATTCCTCGTCATACGGTCATAAAAGCACTTTATTCATTCCAAGAGTGAACCTTGGTAAAACATTCTGGATGTTTGATTGTGTGGGTCCCGTGACAACATAATAATTAGAACAGTTTGTAATAAAACTAAACAAGTTCGGTTTCCTTCTTTTGCGTTGTTACTATTGTTTGTATTTAATATGATAACATGTTTTTAAAGTGCAATATAAGTCAGTTCTGTTTTAAAACTAATTTTGGTCGTGGGCCATTCAAACGTTGTACGGGCGAGTCTAAGTGTTGCTTGAGTGGCTCGACTGGCCAGTCAAAACATATTTCAAGTGCATACTCTGATATTGTCACTGTCATTATCACCGACACTGTCGTCATTGTCACTATTCAATTTGGAATTACAATTAATAATAGGGTCACTGTGACTGGTTTACCCTGGTTGTTGATCCAGTTCGAGATTGTAACGACCATCACAATGTCGCCATTTTTGATTGGTTAAATTCGGCTATAACATCGTGTAACAACCAATGGGAATGCACCTATTTCGCAAGATATTTACGCACTACGAAAAAGCACTGCATCGGGAACAAATCAAATATTTCTACTCGCGATAAAGATATGCTGGTATGTTGCCGAAACTAACCATTCAGTAAATTTTACATGAACGGTAAATGGGTTAGGCCAAATAAAATGGCATAACCGATGCATGAACGAAACGGTCGTTCGATCAATTTGTGCAGGCCTGTCAACACATCTCATGACATGTTAGATTACATCACATCCTTCCATCTCGCCATTCAGTAATTATGAAATGTAACTAACATGCACAGACTTTTACATTATGTCACGAAATATGTCATGGAGCTTTGTAATCGTTGCGACGGAATGCCACAAAGCGTAGCTGAATGTGGGTGCTGTCGGATTTCTTTCTGTAGTATGTTTATTAGTGATTAATATGTGGATTTTTTTTTTAATCAGTTAGCTCGAAAAGTATCCATGTAAAGGTATTTGATGTCAAACATAGGATTGCTGTGGTATTCGAGCGGAAATCTTTGCCACCTGTCTGGTTGTCATGAATTGCCAAAAAAATACATTGGTTGATCTCTTGACTGTAAATATATAAAATAATAAATTGAGTAGGCCTAATGAGAGCGTATTTATGTCCAAATGTCCGTCTAAATCTCTACCGTCTACAGTCAGAGTACTCGGGCTAGGTTCTACCTAGTTAACATTAAAATTAAAAAAAGGCATTAGTTAAATGTCATACTGTTACATACCTGACTCTCAAATAGCATCACAAATATCTAAACAAAAACAATTCTACGGATTTCCCAGAAAAGGGAAATCACCATGTTTTCTAAACAAAATACGGCTAAACACCTCCACAAAAATCGGAGCACTACAGTAACTGCGGAGTAGAGGTTAGACTATACCAATTGAAATCCCATAAGCGATCATGTCAACGTTTGTGTTTAAAAACACTATATTATGCAATATATTAACCAAATATGACCTATAAATAACAGTAGTACTCAACCCCTACCTCAAAATATTAACTGCAGAAAATGGTACCTTTCATGGCTCATTTTCGGTATAACCAGAACGGCAGAAGTTTTTACAACACCTCTAGTTTCGCACAAAATTTTAGTACTTTTTTGTTTTTTGTTTTTTACATACGTACCTCATACATGTTCCAAGCACAAGGCTACTTGACACAGTGGTACTAGATGAATTAAAATTGCATACATTTTTAGCCCAGATGAATTTTTATTTTATTTTATTTTTTTACAACCAACACACTGACATTTAAAGCCAATCGCATTACTTGTGGTGTTAACTTCTCTGCACCTCGAACTTCGACCCAACGGGAAATTAATTGGTTTAGTGCTACTTATATAAATAGTGCAGCCTCGGTGGCGTTGTGGCACCTAGGTCTAATTAACGAGCTACTCTCGATATACTAAGTCAAAACCTATACTAGCTCGAATGTTTTTTTTTACAATTTAGATTGACCGT
>JAECMU010003432.1:0-11115 GCA_016106625.1 Dracogyra subfuscus | reverse complement strand
AGAGAGAGAGAGAGAGAGAGATTTTCTTATATTTATTTATTTATTTTCTCTAAAACTCTTTTTCAGTCACACCCAGGCCATCAGATTACAGAGCATATGAGGAACCTTTTTATAATTAGTATTAATTTGACGTTCACCTATAACAAACTAAAAAAATGCTTGCAAGGTTTTGGCTTGGTTCAAATACGATGTTGTTTTTTAAGGCAATTTTTGATTTTTTAATATGGCTACACTATTTTGTAATGTAATAAATCAAACGTTTAAGGGTTATTTTTTTGCAGTGGTGTCATCATGATCCAAACTCCATCTACAATTTAGCCCCCGACTCCCACAAAACATCTCATCACCTAGTTTAAATAACATCAATATTTACATTTGTACCATGCTGTGGTTGTTTTCCCATTGACAAACGTCTTTAAATAATGTATTTCTGTCCTCTCTGTTGATCAAAGCTATGCCAATGAACATCTCATGTCCAGATGATCTTTCATTCATCCAATCAAACCGCCGCTGACATAAACTTGCTTGCAGCTTAATATTTTCGTCACAGGCAAGACCCCCCTCCCCCAACAACCACCAACACAACCACAGAATGCTTACTTTCTCCTGTCATGACGGCTTGCGTGTATCGTCTTGGCAGCATACTGGTGTAACCATAGAAACTTGACTGCTGAACTGTAAAACAGTATTTTAAAATACAAGAATTTTAAATTCAATTAAATAAAAAAGAACCATTGCATAACAATACCCCTACATATTTAAAATGTATTATGTAGTTGGTGCCTGTTAATGGCAAAGGAACAAAATGGTTCTATTTAAACGATCCACTCAACACAAATTTACAAATAAAGTTACTAGTATATAGCGTCGGACATTCTATGGTTAAGGATCAAATACATAATGAGACCCTCCCCCCCCCCCCCACACACACACACCGCCAATCCAAGTGGCTACTTTTTTCGATCAGCAGCAATATATTTTTTAATGCACCATCTCACAAACAGGATAGCACATACCACAACGTTTATGCACCAGTAGCCCAATGAGGACATTGAAGGAAATTGATCATACATCAATCGAAACTCAGGCGACCGCTTTACCATCTGCCTAGCTCTATCCACCTCGACAGATCCAATAATCATGTCAAATATTACTTCGTACCATTCTAAGGACAGTAATGATATAACAACACAAACATCACCAAATTTTTAGATTTGTATACCTTTTTCTCCCATCCCTAGCCATGCAAGACAGGCGTATTCCATGACGTCAGACAAGTGACTTCTGTTGATTGAGCTGATATTAACAGTGGGTGCATATTAACATTGGGTAAACGGCAAAATCTTTTCAACGGTTATGATTATTTCAATGTAATATAATAAACAAAACAAATGTAGGTTTTTCACGTTTTCCCAAAAAGCTTGTTTTTCATCTTCTGGATGAGAGAAAAATAATCCTCCATTATGTATCCATGTGGGACAGGGCTATTCCACCCTCGGGTACATAATAACAACAAATCATGTACCCTCGGGAAATAGCCCTGTCCTACGTGGACACATACGAAGGATTCTTTTAGTCTTACATACTACCCGTTGATGAGAATAGCATTCGTTATTTATGCCAGCGCACACCAATACCAAACATTAGTATGTGTGATAATTTTTGAAGACATACGATTGGCTGCTCGTAGGTGATGACCCGGCTGCCACAGCCATAGCATCCAATGAAACAAAACACGGTTGAAATTGATTGTACTGTGACGTATAAGTCAATCTGCAAATGTCTACTCTGTGTCACACAAGTTAATGCAAGCGCAGTGGCTTTAAATAGGTTTTAGTTGGAAAAGACGTTTACATTTATTTTAAACCTGTATATTTTAAGTGTAAAATATTATATTTCGCGCGTTATCGATACATTTTGAAACAACTAGTTATAAGATAAAAGGTATCTAGCAGCCACTGATGTTGTATCATCTATTTACGTGACCCCAATTTGAGATTACAGGTAACAGAAATTGAAAGATGGCGATTTATTTTATTTTTAAATATTCGAAAATATACTCGAGACCGGAGCTTTAAAATGAGAAGGTTTACCTGTCGAGCCAACAGCCACAACCGCCACGGCCAGAAGGGTGATCCTATAGGCGACATCTTCCGGGAAGAGCTGGAACCAGACGTCGCAAAGGGCGATAAGCAGAAGCGTTACGAACGACACGATGTAGCCGAACGTGATTCTCACGGGCATACTGAGCAGTTCGACGACGGCGTTGTTGATGCACACGCTGACGAACGCGACGACGATATACATGAGACTCATGTCGAAGATAATCGTGCTGGCGGGGAAGCGACTCTGGTAGAAGTCCACGGCAATGATGAAGCTGTTGTAAGGGAGAAGAAACCCAGCCCCCGACAAAACCAGCGCCAGGTAGATGCAGCTGCAGGGGTCCCGGGGAGGGGTGAGGCGGTCCCGGGGGATGGATTTCCGTCTCTTCAGTTTAGGAGATCTCAGCTGACAGTAGCCTTGTTGCGACGAGTTTTCTTCCATTGTAGCAGGGATTTTATAAATTGGATTTGATTTGATTTTTGATTATTATGACGTTGGGTTTTTTTTCTTTCTGCAGACGTCTTTACTGTGTGCGTGTTTTGTGGATCCCAGTATCCATTAGTGATGTTCAGTCGACGTCTAGTGTAAGAAAACACACCCTGTTAAGAAGAAAATAATAATAATTGATGATGATCACATTAAAAGCCCATAGAAACATAAAAGATGGATGAGCGGGGGTAGGACTGGAGGGGTGGGGGGTATACTATGCCTCTCAGCCAACCCATCAGCAGACCAACATTGTCACATCCAAAGCTCCACGACTGATATATCAAAGGCCGTGGTATATGCAGCATTGCTGCCGTGTATGAGAAAGTGCATATAAAAGATCCCTTGCTGTTAATGGAAAACATGTAGCGGGTTTCCTCTAAAGCGATGTGTCAGGACTGACTAAATGTTTGACATCTAATAACCGAGGATTGATAAATCATTGTGTTCTAGTGGTGGCGTTAAACAAAACAAACTGGTGAGCTGTAATACCCACTAATGAGGAAACCCAATATAATACAGCATCCCTGTGTCACTGCAATGAACAGCATTATTTTGACAGGCTGTAGGAAACGGCTTCCTTAAAATAAAAAATAGTAAGACTTTGGATGCGCCTTTGTTAATCAATGTTGGAATGTGGAACTCGCACCAGCTGTTGGAGCACAGCGTGACGATAGTGTGAACAATCAGCTCGGCGATAGTGATGACAGAATTCAATTACGTATATCACTATTGTTATGACGACCAAACTACGGTACTCATGTCTCTTTGTGACAGCGTAGTAAGATCATTCCAGATCATGAAGTTGTAGGATTCGATTCATGATTTATTAATGTCTAGGTCACAAATATTCTGCGGCGTGTTGGCGGCAGGCCGTAAGTCCCTACATTGCTATGATTGTGCGGAGACCACACGGTAGAATACGGTAGCCGTGAGGCGATCTAAAGATGTTTTGCTTATCGCAAGGGCTTACGATATTTTAAATGTGACATTAAACTTTTTTTCGGGAGTCGCAACCCCGCCGCATCAAGCAGTATCGCAAGATCACTGTACAGTGGCCGTAAGGTGACTTCAAGGTCACCTCACAGTTTACATTTAAGGGAGTGTGGGTTTGTTTCGACCTTGTTGCAGGACTCAATTAACTAAGATCAGGATTAGATCTAGGGTTTGAACCACTGGGGTTTTTCTCGACATAACCATATGTCCGACGCCGATATAACCGTAATTATAATGTGTTGAGTGCGTCGTTAAAAAAGAAAAAAAAAGAAGAAAAAAAAAGAAAAAGATCTAGGGTTTGACCAAATGCGTGTGTGTTTTTATTTTACTGGCTTTGAAATGATACATTCTTAAGTATTTAGTGAAGTTTAACGACACCACTAGAGCATATTGATTTATTAGTCATCGGCTACTGTAATGTGAAACATTTGGTAATTTTAACTTATAGACTTAGAGAGGAAACACGATATATCTGTTCCATTAGCAGCAAGGGATCTGTTGTATGCACTTTCCCACAGACAGGACAGCACACACCATGACCTTTACTATACTAATCGTGGTGTACTAGTTAGGACGAAAATTAAACCCAAACGCCACCCCAGAGAGTTGATCCACCGGAAGAATTCGATCATCACAACCAAATTAACTAAAGCGAGCGCTCTACCCACTGATCTGGATCCCGAGCTGTATCTCCTGACGGCATGTCCGTGACAGTTTTGTTTAACGACACCACTGGAGCACATTGGTTAATTAATCATTGGTTTTTGGATGTCAAACATTTGGTAATTCTGACTCATAATCATCAGAGAAAACCCGCGACATTTTTCCTAATGCAGCAAGAGATCTTTTATATGCACTTTCCTACAGACAGAACAGCACATACCACTGCCTTTGTCCAGTTGTGGTCCACTGGTTGGAACAAGACCAACACAAAAAACAAAAACTCCAGAGATTAGGTCTCACTACATAGATCACTTCCGGATGAGAGTTCATTGATGACGGTCCACTATAGTTTCTAATTGTGACACGTTATGATTCACATATTCACTTCTAGGAAATAGTGAAGAATTAAAACAATATGTATGTTTAATAGTAAGCCTTCTGGCTGTATTTTGCCCGCGTTATTTTGTAATCTTGTGCATCGACCTTTTGGGACATGATATGTAGCGCAAGTGACAGCCGAAGTGAATCGGTTAATGAATCACCTGTTCGGACCGGTAGTACAGCCAGATGCGGTTGTATAGCAAATTGAGACGGAAATGTTCTCAATTTTGGAGTGAAAATAAATGCTTGTATAACGTATGTTCGCAATGGTGTATGTTGTTAGCGTCAACGAGAACCCGTTCTATTAGCAATCTTCGTTTGAATTTGGGCAATTTAACATGGGTTTCAATGACAGATGACATCTGTGTAGTGAGACCTTATACACGTGTTAGTGGTAGGTTAGAGAGAAGTCGCTGTAGTTTTTGACCATACACCATCACATCATTAAAACTCACTCTAGGTAGGATCCATAAGTGGAATGCGAACCCAATACCTTTCATTACGCCAGCAAGACCTGCAGGTGCTGCGTTTCGGGAGTCAACCCCCTCCCCCACCCACCTTGGGTCCAAAAAATCATATTATCTACAATGTCCGGGTGAGCACGACTGAACCCCGCTATAAACTTGGCTTGCCACAGTCTAGTCACACACACACACACACCGAGCATACATTTCTGCACCCATGCCTGGTCTCTTGTTAACAGCGGTCACATTTTGAGGGTCTGTTGAGGCCGTTCAACAATTACGTAACCCAACGTAGTGTTTTATACCCCCTCCCTCGTGTAAAACTAAGGTCACACTATTTTATCAAAAACACACAACGTTCGTCAATACCGCATCTCACGGATTTTCCTGTCATAATACAATTTGACCAATATTATAACATTTTCTGTTTGAATCTTTGTTTGTTTGTTTGGTTTGGTAATAAATACTTAATAAAAGAGATCACCCTTTAAGGAACAAAATAGTAATGACATATTATGTAATAAATAACAATAGACAATTGTTTCGAAAACGTTACATAACTCTTAACAAACACCCTTCCCTCCCCATAACGTTTCAAAACATCTCATGACACGCATTCTCCCCTTGAAGCGTTACGTAATTGTTGAACGGATAAATGAGGTGACCGCTATGGACAAGTTACACGCTAGCAGTATTATCTCCAGTTATACAAATATCACAATGAATATGATCCTTCCTCCTACAACAGGAAATAACCCGCTAGCTGTAGACAATGTCTACACATACACCTAAACACAACTCGTACACAACAAGCACATTACATTATAATTATTTATAGCTCCAGGAACGCTGAAAAATAAATCTCAGCCGTGGTAAAAGATATTAGGTATAACAAGATTTATATCGACGCATGTAACAATTACATTTGGCAAAGAATTTTACAATGTTATTTCTAAAAGCTTACCGTGTTAACTGCTACTGTGTGCACACGTGGCCGTTATATATCCCATATTTAGTAATAAATCGAATTCGAGCTCCCATGACATTGCGAAATTATCTCGACAAAAATGGCTTCTGGTAGGAATTCTCTTCTGCTAAAACAGCGCCGCGAGAAATCCCATACACGGTGGTGCCAATCGATAAGCTATCTTTGCAAGCATATTCCACTTAAAGTTGTCATTGACATTCATGAATAAACCGAGGGAATCGATGCCTACCAATCGATAAATTACTACGTATATATATACATCGCAATGTAGGTAGCAAACTAGAAGGAACTATCCCGAATTTGTAGCCATTGAAATAGACAATGAATTAAAGGGACATACCCTAGTTTTTAAACATTAAGACATAGTTTTGACTATTAGAGGCGTTTTTTGATAACTGAAATCATACTTTACTTAAATTTTATTGTTTAAAGTATCCATTTCCGTACATTCGAAGTGTTTTTGGTCATCCTGATCTTTTTTAATATCACAAAATGCATTTCTCATATTTTTAAAAAGGAACGTGCCTCTGAGAAGTAACAGTCATGTAGTCGAGTTTTATTCTATTTTAGAGGGTATTTCACCATTTCAAAGTCAAAAACTCATGTTTCACTCAATTGTAACTTTATCAAAATGTGTTACAGGCTTGTAAATTAAACTAAACTTAATGTTAATTTTCATGAACTGAAACTAGGGTATGTCCCTTTAATGTAGTCATATGCAACACATGAACAATAAAATAAAAACTATGTAAAAAAAAATAGAGTTTCGCATACAAAGCATTATACTGATCGGTAAACGTATTCGGGATTCCCTTGAACCCAGTTAAAACAACCTATTTGTTGCTACGGGATTATTATAGATAAAAGTCGAAATGTACCGAACAGACAGATATTAATATTATAACCGAGAAATACGATGTAATATAAATAATTAAAAATTAATTTATTGGTCAAAGATATGTTACAATAGCTACAATCTTAGGAAAAAGAGACGATCCTAACGTTATGGACATTGTTAAGACCTTGTAAGTTGTAGACTAGTAGGAATGTTTTAATGACTGCGATTATATATATTTTAAAACTATTTCTGCATACAATATCATAGGCAGTTTACTAAATGTGCTTCTGGTAGTCTCATTGTTTTTACCAGGGCAAACTTCACTTTAAAGGGACATACCCTAGTTTCAGTTCATGAAATTTAACATTAAGTTTAGTTTAATTTACAAACCTGTAACACATTTTGATAAAGTTACAATTGAGTGAAACATGAGTCTTTGACTTTGAAATGGTAAAATACCCTCTAAAATAGAATAAAACTCGACTACATAACTGTTACTTCTCAGAGGCACGTGCCTTTTTTAAAATATGAGAAATGCATTTTGTGATATTAAAAAACATCAGGATGACCAAAAACACTTCGAATGTATGGAAATGGATACTTTAAACAATAAAATTTAATTAAAGTATGATTTCAGTTATCATAAAAAAAAAACACCTTTAATAGTCAAAACTATGTCTTAGTGTTTAAAAACTAGGGTATGTCCCTTTAATATCAATGTTTTTACCATTTGTTGTTGTTGTTGTTTAACGACGCACTCAACACATTATAAGTACGGTTATAGTGGCGTCGGACATATGGTTATGTCGAGAAAAACCCCAGTGGTTAGCTGACGGGGATCGATCCTAGACCGACCGCGCATCAGGCGGGCACTGTACCCGCATGTTTTTACCAGGGCAAACTTCACTTTAATATCCTAATATTATTTATTTTTACCAGGGCAAACTTCAATTTAATATCCTAATAATTATTATTTATTTTTTCCACCGTAATTATTGTGAGACGGAATACAGATTTGGCAAATTCATTTAGGACAAGAAACACACTGACTATACAGACACTGACGTAGCTCTGTGGTAAAGCGCTTGCCTGAAGCGCGGTCTGTCTAAGATCGATCCTCGTCGGTGGACCTATTCGGCTATTTCTCGCTCCAGCCAGTGCACCACGACTGGTATATAAAAGGCCGTTGTATGTGCTATTCTGTCGGTGTCGGTGCACATAAAATAATCCCTTCCTACTACTAATAAAACAAAAATGTAGCGGGTTTTCTCTCTATGACTGTCAAAATAACGCAATCTGATTAAAATTAGCTCTACTGGATCTGCCAGTAGATCTAACAGCATTGCGTGGACTTCCATGTCCAGGTGACATTTCATCTATAAATAACAATTTAAATATCTACCAAGTCCTAAGTATTTTACGTACACATTCAGAACAAGCTGTTGTAGCGTACGCCTGTCGCAGTCGCAGGGACCGGCCTTGGCCGGATCACTCCGTCTGTGACAGGAAAGGTGTGGGGGAGGGTAAGAGAGGACCGCCTGCACTATCAGGTTCAAGGGAGAACCAGTAGTCCAATCAACTTGGTGGCAGGTGGGNNCCGAAAATAAGATTAGGTGCGCAATTTAAATTGTAGGAATTTTGGCGCAATTTTGATGGTCGTTCTAAATTGAAACAGGAGTGAGAGCTAGAATTTGTTCATTAGTAGTCCGAATGAGCTCTTTGAATATCTACCAATTACACTTCGTCTTTTATAGCGTTATTCGGGAGCATGAAAATTCTAAAAAATATCAGGCGAGATGAAAATTCTAAAAAATATCGGGTGAGACTATTTATGCAATAGGCGAACTTGTTGGTCTATTTCAGCATTGAAAAAATAGGGGGAAAAGTGCAATAATACTAGTATAAACAGATTTTATGGCTATACCTTCACGGGTTTTATTTTGTCCGTCTTAAAACTAATTTTATATAACATTTTATATTGTAATTAGGATTCCGGCATTCTTCGTAATTCACCCGAATCATTTCGTATACCCTCGGCGTAATCCCGAATGCTTTCAAATTCTTTGGGATGATTTTGCAAGTAAGGTTTTGATTGGTCGAATGAAAGGTCAACTGGACAAGAGCTCCAACTGGCTGCTGTTAGATCAACATGTAATAGTGGAGCTAATTTTAATTAGATTGAAAATAAGCAAATGTTTGACATCCAATAGCCGATGGTTAATAAATCAATGTGCTCTAATGGTGTCCTTAAACAAACCAAAACAAAAGTAAACAAGAAACTATATTTAGTATATAAGGTAATCAGTAAAAACTATTTTACTATAAACATTTTTCAATGGCAGGACACTCTGGGTCGTCAATTTAAAAGCTGCAAGTTTCAGCAACATCAGACCACTAACAGTGAAAATATATTCTGTGTAACCACAAAATGATATAAATAATGCCCGAAATAAATGATTGTGTTCGAATCGGGATACAAACGATTTATAATACATGTACTAACATTACTCTCAAACAACTATACAGGGTTGCAAATGAATCACCGGGCAATTTCCTGTGGACTATAACACATATTGTGGGTAGGATGATGAACATACATGGTAAAAAGGTTTTAAATCAACTTATTCTGCTCTAATATCTCAATAGTTTTCGTCTGAAATTGAGGCTTTCTTCACCCCCTCCCCTTTGCCTTGACCAGTCATGTAACTGTAGTAGGACGGGCCTTTGAAAACTGGGAGGACAATAGTTTCGTTCTCGTTGATCACGCATGTCTAGTTTGGAGTACCCCATTCTTGTTCGCGTATTAAATTTAGACCCTCGTTAATATGGTCATGACGCGATACGTGAAATGGATCTAAGGTTTGGCGAAAACCAATAACCCTCCCTCCCTGCACACATTTTGTTAGTTGTAATTTTGACGAGTTTGATTCAGATGCCCTTTTCCCGTTAATCCAATCTGACTGAAATCAGCTTCTACTAGTTATAGACCAGTGGAGCCAATTTTAATCAAGACCTGATTTCACGAACCATCGTAAGTCTAGTTTTGTACATAAACGTAAATATACGACTGAAACACAGTCATTATTACTATCATAGTACAACAAATGTACGGTAGTTTTAAGTACACATATTTCATTTTCTTTGGTCATTAAAATGATCCATCTCCCGTAATCATGTAATGTTCTATGTGAAATGGATACCAAACACGTGTACCAGTAAATGTGTGCCCGGTATAAATGCTGGTCGCAGATGTAAATGCCGTTAGTCTCTCCCCTTCCAAACACTCCCCCTTTCGCAAAGTATTGCCTGCATGCGTCGTGGGGTGGGTGTATAACGTGTGTACGAAAGGCCGCGGCTTGTAGTGTGCTGTCTATGGAATGATGCATGTATACTGACGTCCAAAACAAACTCAACAAAGCTTGGAATTGGATTATAGAATTTTCTAGGAAAAACAACAAATGGTATAATGGGATATGAAAGTATCACGAAATTCAACAACTAAACGTCACAATGCAAATTAATAATTCTTCCAATGACTTTGTAAGGTGGTTTCTAAATTGGTTCTTTTTGATTAGTAACAATATTTATCAAATTATTCACATTTTATATATGTTAAGTTTTTTGTGGACGTCAGTATATGTATAATATAGAAGGAAAGAAAGAAAGAAATGTTTTATTTAACGACGCACTCAACACATTTTATTTACGGTTATATGGCGTCAGACATATGGTTAAGGACCACACATATATTGAGAGAGGAAACCCGCTGTCGCCACTTCATGGGCTACTCTTTCCGATTAGCAGTAAGGGATCTTTTATATGCACCATCCCACAGACAGGATAGCACATACCACGGCCTTTGATATACCAGTCGTGGTGCACTGGCTGTGACGAGAAATAGCCCAATGGGCCCACCGACGGGGATCGATCCCAGTATATAGAAGGTGTCTTGCTGCAAAAATCGAAAACTATAGCTCATGGGGTGACGGCAGCGGGTTTCCTCTTTCGTTATCTGTGTTGTCCAAAGACACATAACTGGAAATAAAAATGTGTTGCGTACGTCGTTAATAACCCCTAAAATTTCCACTTCTTCCTTATTGCGACTCAACGCACCTCGAACGAGCGCTCTGCCATCGGACTACACGCCTTCCTCCATTTTGAGAGCCAGCCAGTCTGTCGAAGTGTTAACATTAGGC
>JAECMU010003407.1:0-10716 GCA_016106625.1 Dracogyra subfuscus | reverse complement strand
TGTGTGTGTGTGTGTGTGTGTGTGTGTGTGTGTTTAATTGCCACAATATAAATCTGGCACTGGTACGAGGACTCCATCTAGAGGGGGCCTGGGGAGGACAGTTCCCACTCCAGGTACCGTTTCTACCTTATATTTTGCCTTATATAACTTCTTTCCTTCCCTGCGCGAAATTACGGAGGTACTCTTTTAGTTCACCCCTGCACGTGCCGTAACCTCACCGTGGTGCAGGGGTGTTACACTCTCTTTGAGAATGGCCAATAAAGGATAAATCCCTTTCTTTTCATCTCTGTGTTATTTGTATTTTTATACAGTTGTCCAAGTCCAAGTCCAAGTCCAAAGAGTTTTACGTACACGTTCAGAACAAGCTGTTGTAGCGTACGCCTGTCACAGTCGCGGGGACCGGCCTTGGCACTGTGTTTTTATTTAAATCTTGAATTTCTGTATTGATGTTGATCATCACTTTATTTGTTTGCATTACCATAGTTTGACACCCAATAGCCGATGTATTTTTCATGCTGGGGTGTCGTTAAACATTCATTCATTCATTTATTCATTCATTCTTTTAGTTCACTAACATTTCACTGGCGGTTAAAAGAGTACTCCAGTATATTGCCTGTGTTCTTATTTTAGTTTTTACATCCACCCCTAATTATTGTTGGCTAGGTACTGCCCTGGCCGGTTTGTGATTTGAATTGGCTTCCAAAGATTATATTATTACTAAATGAGATGATGATGATGGTGTGTGTGTGTGTGTGTGTGTGTGTGTGTGTGTGTGTGTGTGTGTGTGTGTGTGTGTACGCGCGCGTTTGTTGTGTGTCTACTGTGCAATGTGTTTGTTTTTTTGTGCGTGTGTGAATTAATGGATGCGGCCTTTGCTGTATATATATACACGTTTTGTGTGTGTGTGTGTGTGTGTGTGTGTGTGTGTGTGCGTGCGTGTGTTTCTGTGAATGTATGTATGCGCGCGCGTGTGTGTAAGCCTACCTTTTGTTTCTTTGTTTTGTTTAACGACACCACTGGAGCACATTGATTAATTAATCATCGGCTATGGATGCCAATCATTTATTAATTCTGACACGTAGTCAGAAGAAACCCGCTACATTTTTTCTAATGCTGCAAAGGATCTTTTATATGCACTTTCCCACAGACAGGAGAGCACATACCGCGGCCTTTGACCAGTTGCTGTACACTGGTTGGAACGAGAAAACCCCCAATCAGTTGAATGGATCCACCGAGGTGGTTCGATCCTGCGACGCAAGCGCCTTAGGCGAGCGTTTAACCGACTGAGCCTACGTGTGTGTATCTATGTAAGTGCATGTGTGCGTGTGTGTTTGCGTGTGTGCGTGTACACTCGTAACTAAGAAGAATAGCCGTGGTGTTTTCCATTATACTTAACAGGGTTAAACTCAACTAACATACCTGTCTGTCAATTCTCCAGTCTGTATATAAAAGTTATTTTTTTCAATTAGAAATTAACGAGTCGATGGAACACGAGATCGAAATCGATTTACTTGACCGTCTTCCGAGAACGATTTAGTTCCGATTTTCATTTCACAGCATGGCCTTAGAATCATTTTCGGTTGCGTTAGTTTTGCTTTCATGTTCACTACGACGTAAACATGAAAAGAAATGAAGAGAAGCAAACAAAAGAGAAACTAAGAGATGGAGAGAGAAAAGAAGAGGCCAACAACGAAATAAGCATATATAATTCGAACAAAGTTAAAGTGTATTTTGTTAAACAACACCGCTAAGGCACATTGATTTATTAATCATCAGTTATTGAATGTCAAACATTTGGTAATTTTTACATATCGTCTTAGAGAGGATTTTTGTTTTTGTTTTTGTGTTGTTTAACGACGCACTCAACACATTTTAATTACGGTTATATCGGCGTCGGACATATGGTTATGTCGAGAAAAAAACCCAGTGGTTAGCTGACGGGGATCGATCCTAGACCGACCGCGCATCAGGCGGGCACTGTACCACTGGGCAATGTCTTAGAGAGGAAGCTCACTACATGTTTTACTTTAGTTGCAAGGGATCTTTTATATGCACCAACCTACAGACAGGATAGCACATACCTCGTGGTGCTGGAACGAGAAATAACCCAATGGACCCACAAATCGGGCGGACACTTTACCACTGAGCTATGTCCCGCCCTTCAGATGACATTAAGTCTATGAGGAATATTTGAAAGAGAAGCAAACCGATAGAAACTGGTTGTGTGGGTGTGGGTCCCGTACTTGAGGCCCCAAACATTCCCTTCTTTATCTCATCCTAGGCGGGATGTAGCGCTCGCCGGATGCGCAGTCGGTTTAGGATCGATCCCCGTCGGTGAACCCATTGTGCTATTCCTCATTCCAGCCAGTGCACCAATGCTGGTATAGCAAATACCGTGGTATGTGCTGTCCTGTCTGAGGGGGAAATTGCATATAAAAGATCTCTAACGATTAATGAAAAAATATATCGGGGTCCCCATCTAAGACTATGTCACAATTTACCAAGTGTTTGACATCCAATAGCTTTTGATTAATAAATCAATGTGCTCTAATGTGGTTCAACAAAACAGACTTTAACTTTATGTGAAGAGTGTGATTATTGTAAGATTAACATAGATACCAAAACAAACTTTTAACTTTATACTGCCTAGAGTTCTGCTTTTGGTATGCAGCTGTTAAACTTCTTATAGGATTAATGTTACATAGAATGCTTCTATTGTCGCGTATAATGTATATCCAATCCGGATATCATACTGTGTCCCCATTTGTATTCGAACCTGATATCTCCACACCTCCACTGAAAACAATGAATGGCGATATTTCGTCATCTGTATCCGTATCTGTATCCGTATCCGTATCCGTATCCACATCCGTGTTTTTAGTCCGAATCGAACATAAAAGATAGGTCGATTTGTTCTAGGTCGGAATTCAAGCGTATATATTATGTGGACCATGTATTGAACAGTTGTAACACCGTACTTCAATCGTTTCTTAACCGAAATAAAACTTTGTTTTGTTTACCGACAGCACTAGAGTACATTGATTAATTAATCATCGATCATTCTGACACGTAGTCATCAGAGTAACCCTGCTACATTTTTCCATTAGCAGCAAGGGCTCTTTTATATCAGTTTTCCCCACAGACAGGAAAACACATTCCACAGCATTTGACGAGTTGAATGGGTCCGCAGAGTTAGTGCGATCCTGCGACGTAAGCACATCAGGCGATGACTCAACCGACTGAGATAAATTCCACCCCTCAACCGAAATAAAAAGAGAAATGAAAATCTTATTTGATGAATATATGGGAAGTAATTGCGACACTATCAACAAAATACATCTTCTAACCACCACCTTTGAACATTGTTCTCCGCCAGGTTAATTCGGCTCAGCGGCTTCGCCAAATTTGCTTTAAGGTAGCTTAACGTACAACTTGAATTTTAAGGTAGGTAAATGTACAACTTGAACGTTCAGGTAGCTAAATGTAAAACTTGAACGTTAAGGTAGCTTAATGTACAAATTGAGCTTTAAGGTAGCTTAAAGTACAACTTGAACGTTAACGTAGCTAAATGTACAACTTGAACGTTAAGGTCGCTAAAAGTACAACTTGAACGTTAAGGTCGCTAAAAGTACAACTTGAACGTTAAGGTCGCTAAAAGTACAACTTGAACGTTAAGGTAGCTAAATGTTCAACCTGAACGTTAAGGTAGCTAAATGTACAACCTGAACGTTAAGGTAGCTAAATGTACAACCTGAACGTTAAGGTAGCTAAATGTTCAACTCTAGCTTCAAGGTAGCTTAATGTGTAAATTGAGCTTTAAGGTAGCTTAATGTGCAAATTGAGCTTTAAGGTAGCTTAATGTACAACTTGAGCTTTAAAGTAGCTTAATATACAACTTGAACATTAAAGTAGCTTAATATACAACTTGAACTTTAAGATGGCTTAATGTACAACTTGAACTTTAAGGTAGCTTAAAGTACAACTTAAACTTTAAGGTAGCTTAATGTACAACTTAAACTTTAAGGTAGCTTAATGTACAACTTGAACATTAAGATAGCTTAAGGTACAACTTAAAGTACGTGATGGTATGAACGCAGCTTTAAGTTGTTCTCTTTTTTTTTTTTCGTTTCCGGTAAAGCGGCTTTTACTAAATATATAAAACTTGCGACGTTATCAAGCCAGCACATTCTCCGACGGTGTCTCATTCCGATCGACTCTGACTAAGTGCATGAAGGAATGTTAACCGTCAAGTACAATAAACAGAACTAAAACAACTATTCGATTAGGGAAGTTTACTTAAAATGACGTGATTCTCTCTCAACTTTATATGGTCTTTCTGGTCACGAAAAAAAAAAAAACCCGACAAATTTGTCCAGCATTCCACAACCAAAATATTTCGAAAACTACCTGGTTGTTGGCTCAGCGGGGATTTTATATTGAAGAGAAGATCATCCACATTGGAGGGATGGGTAACCACACTGTCTATGAAAGACCCCTAGCTCGAGTGTCCTCTAGGCCTCCCCGTTTACATGTTGTCAGCGGACACTCGAGCTAATAGACCCCATCACTACCCCCCTCCTCCACCTCACTCCCGATACACCAGTGCTGAGCCCGTGATGATATGAAGTGTTCCGCATTGATATACATCACATCTCTAACGACTTTGTAGAATCTATTTCTAAAAATTACTTATAAAGGCAAACAAACAAACAACCAAATATATAAACAAAACAAACAAAAAACCCAAAGCCAAAAGTAACATTACCTTTCTGGCGCGCGCAAACGGTTACATCAAGACACTATCTTGAGCTTTTATAGGTAGCAGTATACTAAATAATATCACACCGGGTCGAAGTGCACCTAACTTTGAATGTCGCATTAAATACTGCCTCACCTGCCATTGGTGAGATATGTGGCAGAACGTGTTATAATAAAATGGTATTTGATATGGCCAGTAAATTAATATAATTTAACATTTAATTTGAACTATCTTAGTATCAAAGTACCAGTTGCCAGGGGCGGATCCGGAATTTTTGAAAAGGTGTGTGTGCACATGGGATTCTACAAATGTGGTCCAGAGAGAATCCAAGGGAAGGAAGATAAACCATCCAGCTTGATCTGCTATCTAGAATAGAAAGACACCTTGGGAGTTAATATTTTATTTTACAACACCACTAGAGCACATTGATTTATTAATTATCGTCCACTGGATGTGAAACAAATGATAACATTTTTGTTACACAAAGTCTTAGAGAAAATCCGATACTTATGTTCCATTATCAGCAAGGGATATCTTTTATATGTACTTTCCGACATACAGGACAGTACATACCACGGCGTTTGGTGTAGCACTCGTGGTGCACCTGTTGGGATATAAAAACTCCAATCAGAGAAAGGGTCCACTGATCCAACGACGCAAGCATCCCAGGCGAGCGCTCTACCGACTGAGCCAAATCCCACACCCGCCTTGTGGGATCAGAATATTTCAAAATCACGTTCCCACTTTCTGGCACCAGGTCTCTCCACGACGATGTGAGTATTTAGACCAAAGGTAGAGACATGCATCGACCTAGCGTCAAGGAATATGAACTTGTATAAGAGTACTCTAGAGGTATCGGTAGATGTCCCTGGTGCGGTGGTTTAATAGCTCACTAGTTAGTGGGGCATTAAAACTGACCCTGAAGCCGGTTTTCGGATGCTAACCCAGTACCCGACAGCCGATGGCTTAAAACAGAGACTGTCCTTAGTTTGTTGTTATTTTCATTTCATTTTAACTTATTTTCAAAGTCTCTCTCTCTTTCTCTCTCTCTCTCTCTCTCTCTCTCTCTCTCTCTCTCTCTCTCTCTCTCTCTCTCTCTCTCTCTCTCTCTCTCTCTCTCTCTCTCTCTCTCTCACACACACACACACACACACACACACACACCCCTCCGCTATTTGGACTGTGTGTCCAGGACAGTTGGGTTAGTTGTTGTTTGTTGTTAGTGAAAGTGGAAAGTGTGTAGTAGTCTTACACCTACCCATTGGGTCTTTAAAACTCGCTATAGGTGTGTATTACGTGTGTATTTGTTACATTTTTATGTAGTCGGATTGTATCTTTGCGTGAATGATTAAATATGGGTCAATAAAGTTAAAGTTACAGTTTGTTTTGTTTAACGACACCACTAGAGCACATTGACTTATTAATCATCGGCTATTGGATGTCAGCCATTTTGTAATTTTAACATATAGTCTTAGAGAGGAAACCCGCTACATTTTTCCATTAGTTTTTTTCATTTCATTTTCATTATTGTTTAACGTGCACATTCAGAGCAAGCTGTTGTAGCGCACGCCTGTCTTGGGCACACACCTCAGCTATCTGAGCTGTCTGTCCAGGACAGAATAGAAATTAGTGGGTTAGTTGTTATTGTTAGTGAAAGAGAAAAGAGGGTGTAGCGGCCATACACCTACCCAATGAGTCCTTAAAAACTCGCTCTGGGTGGGAGCCGGTACCGGGCTGCGAACCCAGTACCTACCAGCCTGTTGTCCGGCGACTTAACCGCTACGCCACCGAGGCCGGTTCCATTAGTAGCAAGGGGTCTTTTAAATGCACCATCCCATACAAAGACTTTTGATATATCAGTCGTGGTGCACTGACTGGAACGAGAAATATCCCAATGGGCCCAGGAACGGCGATAGATCCTAGACTGACCGCGTATCAAGAAAATGCTTCAACACTGGGCTACGTCCCTCCCCCTAATGGGTCAATAATAAACAAACCATAGTTTACAAATGTTTTCTGGTTATAATTAAATGATCTAATCTCGACCCTCACAAATAAAATGTAGTGGGCAGCATAGCCCAGTGGTACAGTGCCCGCCTGATGCGCGGTCGGTCTAGGATCGATCCCCGTCAGCTAACCACTGGGTTTTTTTCTCGACATAACCATATGTCCGACGCCGATATAACCGTAGTTAAAATGTGTTGAGTGCGTCGTTAAACAAAACACACACAAAACACACACAAATAAAATGTGTTCCCTTTGGTTAGAATTGCCTTATCTATGCCACACAACCGTGATAGATTCTATTAATATTAAAAGCCTATTCGTAAGTAAAGATGGACATTACTTAGTACAATTAAAATAATTACCTTCTACCGTGAAGTCTATACAAGTCCAAGATATTAGACTCAAGTAATCGAGGGTTAAACCCGACCCGGATCCGAGTACCTGACACGTACACAAACTGATAACGAGACCAAGGAATAAAGTAACATAACATGTATCTTATTTTTAAAGACTAACAGAGACTTTTTAACGAATGTAAATACATATCAAATAGATTTTTTCTGCATAAAATATTAGTGGCTCTACATAAACGTGTTTCTGATCGTTATAATATTTGTGCTAGGTTAAATTTAATTTTATTTCCTAAAATATTGTTTTTTTTTCATACGTACGAAATTAAGATGACCAGAAACACATTGAATGTACAGACACTGATATTCCAAACAAGAAAAAATATATTTAAGTTTAATCTTAGTAATATATTATTAGTTGGAAACATTTTACAATGCAGCAAACTCAGGAATGTCCCTTTAATTTCAGCGCTGATCAAGGATGTCAAATCATGCCATTGTATTGTATTCCACACATTATCATAACCCTATAAGCATGTGGCAAAATGACAATAAAAAAACCCGGTTAACCCCAATTAAACGAGAGTGCTCTTCCTTGGACGGGTACTCGAGTTCTGTGAACAGACTTGAGTCTTGCTACACTCGACCCGTGCCCGAGTCTCTTCGTAGAAAATATTATGAGTCCAAAAAGGTATATACACTAAATAAGACAACTGAAAGTACACTATTAAACGCTAGCAAAGCGTACAAAAAAGTGTTTATTTAGAGAACAGTCCAACAGAAAATTTAAACTTGAAAACAAAATGCGTAATATAAGATTAAATGAACCGAAATCCTTTTATAAATTTTTTAAAACCACAACACAGGACACGAATATGTCACCTTTAAATGAGTTTTTAACATATTTTCAAGAATTAAACGAATGTACTGTGGTCGATAACAACGAATCCTGTTTAAATTTGGATCGTATAGATGTAAATACTGATACTGCCCTACACCGAGCTATTAGCGAAGAAGAAATTAAAAAAAGCAATAAAATGTCTGAAAAATAGTAAAGCATCAGGTATAGATAATATTACAAACGAATATATTAAAACTACTGCAGATCTAATGATTCCAGTATATACCAAACTTTTTAACATTATGTTAGACCATAGTATTTTCTCAAATGAATGGCTGACCAGCGTTATAAAACCCATTTTTTAAAATTAAGGAAAACGACCAAATCCCGAAAATTATAGACCTATAACATTACTTTGCTGTAGATCCAAATTATTTAAAACAATTTTAAATGCACGACTAAATATATTTATAGAAGAAAATAATATACTGAATGAGTCGCAAACTGCATTTCGAAAAGGATATTCTACCACTGACCATCTATTCACAATATCATCTTTGATTGAAATTTAAAACACAGGAAAAAGAAGTTATTTTGTGCTTTTGTGGACTTTCAAAAAGCATTTGACATGATACATAGGACATTCCTTTGACAAAACCTTTTAGAAAATAATATAAATGGGAAATGTTTAAATATAATATATCAAATGTACCAAGGCATAAAGTCATGTATCGGAAAAAACAATGAACACTCTTGAGTGTATCGGAATAAACAATGAACACTCTTGAGTTATTTCCTAGTAATATCGGTCTCCGTCAGGGTGAAAATTTAGCACCAGTTTTAATTTCTTTGTATCTCAATGATTTAGAGAACTATTTGCAAAGCCACCAGTGTAACGGTGTTTCACCAGTTATTAATGATATTGGAATATTGTTAGAAACTGGTAGGTTCTTACTTTGTCTTCCTTATGCAGATGACACTGCTTTACTTGCTATACACACCTGTGACTTACAGAAATCACTAAATATTTTTGATCAATATTGCAATAAGTGGAAACTAAAAGTAAATGAAAAAAAATACTAAAATAATAATTTTCAATGGTACTGCCAAGGACTATAGAAATAAACTCACTTTTGGAAACAATGTACTCGAAAATGTTAAAGAATACATATATTTAGGTCTAACACTGACGAAGTTAAATAAATTCAACATAACGAAAATAACACTAGCGCAACGGGGGCAAGCAAGGCAATGTATTTTATTTTATCAAAATCAAAAGAAAATAATCTATCTATAGAATGTACACTAAAACTATTTGATTCAATGGTAGTTCCTATACTTTATAAGGTTGTGAAATATGATGATACGAAAACACTGATATTATTGAAAAAATCCATATCAATTTTATGCGCAGAATTTTACCTACTAAAGTCTATCCCTCTGTTTATGCTATATGGAGAACTTGGAAGAATGCCCTTAAAATAATTAATAATTAACCAAAGAATAATAAGTTTTTGGGCTCGAATTGTATATGGTAAACAGACTAAGTTATCGTACCTGTTACATGAAGTAATGTTGTGGGACTCAGCTACAAAAGGATTCTCTTATAGCTGGATAAAAAAACCCATTGAAACCATAGCTAATAACCTCGACATGTCAGATATTCTTTTATCAAGAAATTTCCAGTTCACACAACGTTTGATCGAACGGTTTAAATTAAGACAACATGACCAATTTTTACAAAAGTGGAATAGTGATATTGCCTTATCGTAAAAAGATAAACACTTATGCTATTTTTAAAGAAAAAACTTACTTTAGAAACGCATTTATTATTATTACCTGATCACCTATGGACTGATATGTCAGAACCTCAAACCATTATCTCCCAATAGAAATAGGACGCTGGAACAATATTTTAGTAGAAGATAGAATATGTCCACTTTGTAATACAAATGACATTGATGACGAATTCCACTATTTATTTACATACGAGGGTTTTTTCAGATCATCGTAAAAAGTTGCTAAAATCATATTATTATACCAAACCAAGTACAATCAAATTTAAAGAACTGATGACTACAAATAAAATTGAGTTGTTAAAGAAGGTTTGCAAATTAATAAAACAAATTATATATAAATTTAGAAAAGCTTAACACCATCGTGTATGGCAATATTTATGAAGGTAGATTTCATAAGTTATGCGTTTTAAATTTTACACTAATACCGTGATGTTCAAAAGAAGATAGCTCCAAAAATAAAAAGGACCTATTTTTCAAACTCGTAATCACATCCTTGTACATTTATGTTTATGTTCATATTTATCTTAATTTGTATTAACTTTCGCTTTGTATCTATACACTTATAGCGGGCAGCATAGCCCAGTGGTACAGTGCCCGCCTGATGCGCGGTCGGTCTAGGATCGATCCCCGTCAGCTAACCACTGGGTTTTTTCTCGACATAATCATATGTCCGACGCCGATATAACCGTAATTATAATGTGTTGAGTGCGTCGTTAAACAAACAACAAACAAAACAAAACTATACACTTATATTTTGTATTCACTCTATAATATAGTATAATTTTATATGAGTTCCTGTTAACTCTATGCTGGCACATAATTATATGTATTCCATATTGGTAATGGTTATGTACATGTATATTAATATTGATACCAACTTGTATCAATATTTGCTATGTATCTATATTTTTATATTTTCAACTCATTTTGTAATATAGTATAATTTTATCATCTCCTGTT
>JAECMU010003383.1:653-12693 GCA_016106625.1 Dracogyra subfuscus | reverse complement strand
TGATTGATACTTCTTGGCTAAAATTTCTAAATTTGTGTTACATACTATTCTATGTGGGTTAAACTTTTTGTGTTATATGTCATACCCCTTACAGCTGTTATAGCACATATTTAGAAAAGATGACATAATTGACTTAATCATTCTCCATGATGTGACAAAATAAAATGTTAAATACTTGTTACCCTGTGATCTCAGTAAAATCTGCTCAGGTGTTTTTAACCTTCTGACTGCTGCAGGCGAGATATTTCCTTGACTTCACACCAGTCGACATACTGTACACTGTATAAGTACATTCCCCAATTCATATTTCCTGCTGTTTTATACACGGCACTCACCGGAAATGAATTAATCAGTTTCCTGTAAACATTACTTTTAACAATGGCTGGGGTTGTTTGTTTTTTTGAATGGAAAATACCTTGGCATTTTAAGTTTAAAAAGTGATTTTTGGCAAGTATTTTCTCTTGACAGCAAAGTCGGCACATCGTTGTAATTTGCAGGGATCGATAGCTGATTGTGACAGCTAATTTGATAATAAATTTCATTGTTTTACCAACAACGAAAATGACCAAATGTTAGTATGTGAATCATAGTTCCGTTATTAAACAAAAAAAATCTAATCAGAAAAGCACTATT
The DNA here is from genome assembly GCA_016106625.1 of Dracogyra subfuscus. Classification (NCBI taxonomy): domain Eukaryota; kingdom Metazoa; phylum Mollusca; class Gastropoda; order Neomphalida; family Peltospiridae; genus Dracogyra; species Dracogyra subfuscus. The sequence goes on along the minus strand of JAECMU010003383.1, from coordinate 12,060 downwards.
ATTGGGAATAATGTATAGAAATACTGGACAGCTGGCACAAATGGCCGTAAGTAAACTCAACTTTTTAGATTTTTTGCTTAATTTTAATCAACACTAACTGATCTAATATTTAAAACTTACAAAAAAATAATACTCACCGATTTAATATATGAACTTCATTTTATGTATTTATAAAACATTTAAGTGAATATATGTGAGTAAAAATTATAAACTTGTATCAGTCAGCATGTTTTTTGTCAAAAATGTATCCAGTTGTCTAAAGGTTAAGTACATTATTCTGTCACTTGCAGTGTAATAAATACAAAAAATTGCTTTCAGGTTCTGCCTATTCAGAAACGAAACAAGTACTTCACACAGCGAAACCCGAACAACTCCATTGTCGCGAGAAGGAGGTTGGGGAGATTCAGAGTTTCCTGGAGGGACACCTCAGAAAACAGACCGCTGGCAGCATGTACATCTCTGGGGCTCCTGGCACGGGCAAGACAGCATCACTGCTTCACATCATTGACAATTTAAAGGTACATCATCGGTATAATAACTTGCTTCTGCTTCACATTGTTGACAGTTTAAAGGTACGTCATCGATATAGTAACTTGCCTCTGCCTCACATCATTGACAATTTAAAGGTACGTTATCAGTATAGTAACTTGCCTCTGCTTCACATTGTTGACAGTTTAAAGGTACGTCATCGGTATAATAACTTGCCTCTGCTTCACATTATTGCCAATTTAAAGGTATGTCAACTTGCCTCTGCTTCACATTATTGACAATTTAAAGGTACGTCAACTTGCCTCTGCATCACATTATTGACAATTTAAAGGTACGTCATCAGTATAGCAACTTGCCTCTGCTTCACATTATTGACAATTTAAAGGTACATCATCGGTATAATAACTTCCCTCTGCTTCACATTGTTGACAATTTAAAGGTACGTCATCAGTATAATAACTTGCCTCTTTTTTCAAATTTTGGACAATATAAAGGTACGCCATCAGTATAATAACTTGTCTCTGCTTCACATTATTGATAATTTAATGATTAGTGAGAAAAAAAGAGGGTGTAGTGGTCTTGAGTCATTAAAACTTGCTCTTGGTGGGAACCAGAACCCTGTACCAAGGTCGGTGTTAATTACTAATTTCTTCTCTATTTCAGAAAGACCACTCCTGTAAAATGTCCTATCTCAACTGTATGATGCTGAAAGATTCTGCAGCTGTGTTTAAAACCTTGCACGAGCAACTGACAGGAAGGAAGTTGCCTAGCAACAAGGATGTTATAAAATATATGGAGAAGTGTGTTACTGCATCAACAAAAAGCTTGTAAGCTATTTTAATGAAATGGACCAATTTGTTGATTAATTCAAGGTTTGCCAGTTACAAATAAAATAAAAGTTGGCAAATTTTGTTTTAGTTTGGCAATCAATATTTTGTTGAAAAATAACTGGGTTTTTGCTATTTTTTAAGTTTACAAAATAATTTGGCAAAATACTTCTCTGACCCATGGTCAGCTCTGGGGTTGTGATCTAGTTCTAATTAGTGGGTCACTTGTTTTTTATTATTCCAACCAGTGCTCACATTGTAAGAAATGGTTATGCTGTCCTGTCTATGAAAAAGTGCATATAAAAAATTCCTTGTTACTAAAGGGAAAAAAGTACCAGGTTACGTTAGAAGACTGTTAGAATTACCAAATTAAATGTTTGACAAGCAAGAGCTGATGATTAATTTCTTGTTGTGCTCTAGCACAAATATATACTTTATTCCAATACGTACATATATATTTATCAACATGTTTTTGTTTGTTTTCAGAATTATTGTGTTGGATGAAATCGATCAACTTGACAGCAAGCATCAAGAAGTTCTCTACACCATCTTTGAATGGCCTTCTCTACCCAAATCAAAACTTATTCTCGTTGGTAAGTAAACAGAATTCACTTTGTCCCTAAAAGTGGAAACCTTCCACCTTATATATCAGAGTGGGTGTTTTTTTCGATGTCGTTAATATACACAATACATTATTTTTCTTCCTGACATATGATAACCAAAACCAAAACACACAAGGGTAATATTCTACTTGTCATATAATCTCAAACTTAATACATGTCTTTTTAAACTGTAACTTAATTCCAGTTGGCCATTACACTATTCAAATGACATAAGAATATGTAATGTAGTGTCATGTATGTATGTATATTCATTTTTTCATTGCCCTCTTTCCGTTCTCTCCTTTGACGTCCATCTCATTTCTTCCCGACTTGGCAGATCCTATCTTTCAACTACTTTCATTGTTCACCTCCACATCCCAGTCCTTGTCTCTCCAACTGCGACTGGTACCTGTCTTTTGTGGCTATTTCCGTGCCACAGACCTGCCATTTCCCCATCAGCTTCAGGAGTGTGTTCAGTGGTTACTTTGGACATTGTTACAAAGCACTTGTAACTACCTCCTACACTCCCCTACTACTGGCGGTCGTTATTGATAATGTACAAAGATGCTCCCACCGTAGTAAAAAAACTTATATACAGATTTTAGTAAGACAGTGTTGGTCTTTACTCCATACTAAGTAATAGATGGAATTGGAATTTTTTTTAAATCAACCCTGGCACAGTAATTTGAAAACAGTTACTCAGGTTGGCTTTAAAATGGAGACCTTAACATTGAACAAAAACAAACACCACGTATACTTTGATCCTTTGTGTTACATGAACGAGTAACACAGTATTTGTCTGAGATGGACTTTTATAAAGTAAAGATAATGGAATTGTATACGATAAACGTATTATAACTCTTTAATCTATTTTTTTTATCTGTTTCTAGGTGTGGCCAATGCGTTGGATTTCACCGATCGAATTCTACCTAGACTCCAAGCTAAACCCAAATGTCGGCCAAAGCTTGTTAACTATGCCCCTTACAGCAAGGATCAAATAGTCACCATAATAAACAACCGACTAAAGCAGGTTGGTAGAGGTTTTAATTAAGGTGTAATTGTTTATGTCGTGCTGTTAAGTTTGTAGAATTTAACATTAATAAAACTCGAGGCTGGCTTTGGGTCAGCACTTTTCCCCCCCAAATTCTCTACTAACATCAAAAACTGCAGAAACCCATTTATTTTATAACAAAATGTCAATTATTTCATGAAATTATTTCACCTGCAGGATGTAGGTTAGTGGTAACATGTTCGCCTGATGCCCTGTCTTGAATAGACTCATGGCGATTGGCCCATTGGGTCATTTCTCATTTCAGCCAGTTCTCCACAGGTGCTACATAAAAGGCCTTGGTATGTGCTATCATGTCTGGGATGGTGTATATAAATGATCACTTGCTACTAATGAAGGAGCAGCGCTCAATTTTTACGGTCGTCCGGTCGTCTGTGACGACATAATATTCAGTCGGGCAACTTAATTCTATGATACTAGTTGCCCGTCGGACGACTGACTTTCTTTTCTTTCTTTTTTTACACCAAAAGGTGAGTTGTGTTGCATAATAATGTGTGGTTTCCATGCCCAAAATCGCTTTTAAACTGTCGTTATCTGAAGTAGTGGGGATGATTTTCTGCGATCAGCAAAAAAGAGACAGAATCGCGGAATTTAGTAACTGAAACGGAATTCGCGATTTAAAAAAAAAAACCCTTCAAAAGTTGTATTTCTGGTTCAAGCCCGATTATAAATCTTTTTGTTGGCTTTAAGATTCAATATTAATAATATATGCATAATCTTTTAGTATGCCAACTTTCGTGGAGCACACTGTTGCCGAAACACTTCCAAAACTGTTCATTCTCGGAAGTTACGCTTAATTGCCGTAAGCTTGCAACAAAGCATGTGACTGTTTACACAGTGAGATTTAATTTGAAATATAAAAATAAACATGTACTAATACAATTTTAGAATGTTGATTATTTAATAAGATTTCTAATATGTTCAATTTCGATATTTTTTAATAATACTTATTACGATTTGTAAGCATAACCAATTTACACGACGCTTTCGTTGGAAAACGTAATTTCATAAAACTTCGCGCATATTCGTTAACCTGTACAGAAACAATTCACACTTATAGTCCGTCCCACGGCGAACGCCTTTTTTCATGCTATGAAATTTAGTACAAGTTATTTATTTCTGAACCGATTGTTTTTTAAACTGCACACACAAAAACAGCATTTTACTTTTCTTCTTACCGGTTTATTCTAGTAGCACATGTAGCACGTGCTACGGGTCCCGCGGTGAGGCATTGTGTACATTTATTTTCCCCACTCCCCGCTCGAGGGGTTTGCAAAATATATATCTTGGGAATTGGCCCCAGTGTTATTTGTGTACTGGCCCCGCGGATCCTAAAACTAGCTCTGAATATATCATTCTAAGCAATTGGTTTTTTGTTTTTTGTTTTTTTTAAGGCCGTCGTTTGAAAGTTATAAAACAATGTAGAAACTGAACTGTAAAGGATCGACAGAACAGTGCTTAGTTTTGGTTCACTAGCACTGGCCTATATCCAGCGTGACCGGGGTTCACGCTTTGTAATTAATCATACTGGAACAAATAAAATGTTATCATGTATTTATTTATTTACATATTTTTGGCATCTACTGTAAGATTATGAACAATGCATTACCAAGTTCTTGTTAATATTTTCATGAAAATAGCGGGGTTGCCAACAGCGTGTTTTGTTTACGAAACTTCCCCTTAATCCATCGAGACGAAATGAAACTGAAAGCCACACAATCAACAATTTGTTACTGTATGAATTTAAAGGAGAATGGATCTCTTTATTATTATTAAATACAAACAATAATTAACAGTAATTAAGTTTGTGACTGTTTAAACTGCGGCTTAGTTAAAGGTGTGGTTTAGATACGGACGATGGTCGGAACTTTGTCTAAAACCAAGTGGTGCGGTTTATACACCAGTGCGTGTAATAGGCCAGAAAATATGGTACATCACTTGTTTTTTGTCTTTATTAGTGGCAAGTAAACATTACTTAACTTTAAAAAATAGCAATAGCCAACAAGCTCAGAACTGGGGGGGGGGGGGAATGCATATAGTTTATAATAATAAAACATGCCACTAATTAACACACAAAAAGGATAAAACAGATTTTGCAAAAATCGGAAATGAAAAATCATCCCTTCTGCTAAAGCATTGATCAGTCAATCTGAGGAAATCATGTTGGTTTGTTTGCCCCACTCAGAACTCCTTGGCTGATTCTGTGTGACATTGGGGGAAATCGTAATTGGCTGAAGTATTTCAAATAGTAAACATTTCAGTGCATTCGATTGAAACATTGGAGTCCATTCGATAAGAAAATAGCTGATGTATCGCCAAAGCACAAAAACCTTAAGCAATTAGGCCCTAAGTGTACATTTGTATAACTACAAACATTTAAAAACATTATTAAAAAGTAATGCATTTTATTGTCAGACAGAACATATTAGTACATTGACAACACATTAATTTCAAACCTGTTGATTCATGTTTTTATTGGAATATAAATATAACTCTAGTTTCAAAACACGAATGAAATCAGGGCAACCAAATTTTTGGAGGGGCAACCTCAATGTGAACCCATACTTGCCCTCCGGGCAAGCGACCAAAATCCTTAAAATTGAGCACTAAGGAGTGCTATGTGCTTTTTTCTTAGCATATATGTAAAAATTACAAAATGTTTGACATCCAATAGCCAACATTTAATGAATTAGTGTGCTCTAGTGGTGTTGCTAACAAAATAAACCGGGGTTTTTTTTTATACAGCTGCAGGAGGATGGTTTGGCTGTGATTGAGCCGAGCGCCATCCAGTTCTGTGCGAGGAAGATCTCGGCGGTGGCCGGAGACATGCGCAAGGCTCTGGACGTGTGTCGGCGGTCAGTGGAACTCGTGGAGCAGGACATACGGAGCCAGCAGGTCTTGAAAGTCACAGGTAGTCTCGCTTTCTTATTACAAAACATTTAACATTGTATTTCTGTCTAAAACTTTGTCAGGCCTGCACAAATTGCAATGAACGACCGTTTCATTCGTGCATCGGTTATGCCATTTTATTTTGCATAACCGATTACCGTTCGTGTACATTTTACTGAATGAACCAACATTTTTATTGCGAGTACTAAAATTAACCTTGTCACGGCACAGTGTTTTTTTCGTAGCGCGTAACGTAACCAGTCAAAGCGGGCAGTGTAGCCCAGTGGTACAGTGCCCGCCTGATGCGCGGTCGGTCTAGGATCGATCCCCGTCAGCTAACCACTGGGGGTTTTCTTGTCATAACCATATGTCCGACGCCAATATAACCGTAATTACAATGTGTTGAGTGCGTCGTTAAACAAACCAAAAAAAAAAAAAAGTAACCAGTCAAGTTTGTATAAATATCTTGCACAGTAGGTACATTCCCACTGGTTGTTAGAAGAAGTTATGGCGAATTTAACCAATCAAAAATAGCAATATTGGATCAGCAACCAGGGTAAACCAGAGTCACAGTGACCCTATTATTAACTAATTCCGAATCGGATAGTGACAGTGACAACAACGACAGTGTCAGTGATAAAAACAGTGACAGTATCGGTATCCACTGTTCTTCAGATGAGGAGGATGGTACAGAGTCTTCCATTCACGACTGAATGTCATGACATTATATACATATAAATTGTTTTTAATTATAAAAAAAAAACCCGCTTATGTAAACCAAAATGGGTTATGCAAAATATTTTGGCATAACCCCATTTCAGGTTATGCAAATTTTGCGCATGCCTGTTTGTTCATCATTTGAAACAGCAGTATTGTTACATATATTTTAATTCTTTTTATAAAGAATATTTAATCGTGTTAACAACATGGGTAAATTAATTATAAAAATAACATTTGTTAGTTACCAACAGTCCAACCAGGGGGAACTTTAGGTTTCGCCTTCATCCTTCTGGGTTTTTTTAGTTTTTTGTTTTTTTATATATAAATGCTTCAAGATATTTTGTTCATAGCCGTATCATGTACATTTATAGATCTTGTTTCACTTTATTTCGATTTACCCACTTTTGACAGAGTTATGATCCTGAACATTTTAGCAATAATTTCAAAATGCTTGTTTTTCTTTATTAACCGAATCAGTTAATGGTAACGTTACTCATAATTGATGTTAATTTTTATGAATCTTCAGAATGCAATAGTCCGAGTAAAAAGAAAGCCCCAGTCCCTAAGAAGATAACAGTTCACCACATCTCTCGCATCATGTCCGATGTGTATGGGTCAAGCGTGAAGACTTCCTCCAATCAGGAGGAGACAATCCCGCTCCAACAGAAACTCATGCTGTGTAGTCTATTGTTACTAGTCAAGAACGGCAAGACAAAAGAAGTCGGTCTTGGGAAGGTCAGTCTCCACATTGTTGACATTGTTTTATGCCTCACCTTGTTTATTTTTGTAACTTGTGGTTTTTAAATAGACTGACAGGTGGAATGTAGTGGTTTTTAAATAGACTGACAGGTGGAATGTCATGAGTAATTAATAGTGGTCAGAAATGGCAGTAAAGTATTTCTTGTGGTATGCAAAAAGAAAAACCCAACCATACAATTACCAGATTAGTACATATAAGTTTTAAAATCCATATTTTTTTTATAATCCTAACAACTTTCTCTAAATTTCAGAAATCCACCATTTCAGAAAAGCAGAGTGTTGCATTTTTAAATGTTATTGTGATAAAAGTTGCTTGGAAAATGGGTTGTTAGACATGTAGGACAACCATTGATAATTGTGAAACAGACTATAGCTAAAATAGGCCATGCTGTAAGTGCAGAATGAATAACTGTGCAGCCATTTTGCATCGTGTCACTCGGAAGGAAATTCAAAGTATGCTTGGATGTTTATGTTAACATAAAATAAAAAATTGATTTCATTTATGGATTCTTAAATTACAATAAAGTATGTATTGAAGCTTGTAAACTTGTGTAAGTTGATATACAAGGTTGATCATTACAGCGTTGACAGACACGTGTTGACAGGTGATACAAAAACACGTTGATCGAGGCTGACAAAAATATACTTTTAGTGCATTAATTCAGGGTTTTTTCAATCATATTGTTAACTACCACTTTTATACATATATTCACAATCAAGATGTGTTGTTTGTTTCAAGATGTAATGTAACGCAATTAACGTGTGCAGACTTTTGTGCCGCGCAGACTAAGGTGACATGAGTGTATCCTTTCTGTTCATTGTTCATTGGTAGAATTTTTTTTTTTTAAATAAAACTTCATAGCACTTTTTTCCCCATCAAAATTAATTATTGGAACTAAAATTGTTAATTTAGAAAGATAATATTCTGTTATTTTTAAAGTATGCAATTTTAACTTTCAGTTTCATGAGACCTACTGTAAAATCTGTAAGAAACGTCAAATAGCAGTGATCGACCAATCAGAATTCTTCAGTCTGTGCAGTCTGCTTGAAGCCCGAGGCATGCTGGGAGTGAGAAGAGGCAAAGAAACAAGACTGGCCAAGGTAAGACATTTACAGATGAATGTTGGTGTAATGAGACATGGCTTATTTTAAACTATAGGTAATTCAAGTCTGACATGGTTATTTCAACACTTATTTGAGAAAAAGAAAGAGGGAGGAAACCTCCTTCCACGCAAGTGATCTTTTACAGTTTTACTTACCCATAAGCAGGATATTACGTACCACAATCTCATGAGACACAATTTGACAGGAAAAGACTGGTGTCCATTGAGGAAGATCAATATTGCGACTCATGGCTCCTCGGGTTAGGGGCGGGAAGTAACTCTCTGATGAAAGCACTCGCTTGATGCATGGTTGGTTTAGGATCGATCCCTGTCAGTGGCCCCATTGGGCTATTTCTCATTCTAGCCAGCGCTCCAAAACTGGTGTAACAAAGGCGTAGTATGTACTACCCTGTCTCTGCAATGGTGCATATAAAAGATCCCTTGCTGCTAATCGAAAAGAGTAGCCCATGAAGTGGCAACAGCAGGTTTCCTCTGTATATATCTGTGTGGTTCTTAACCATATTTGTGATGTCATATAACCGTAAATAAAATGTGTTGAGTGTGTCGTTGAATAAAACATTTCCTTCCTTCCTCGGGCGAGCACTGTAACTGAACTACAATTTTAATACAAAGAGAACAAAAATCCTTTGAAGTACAAAAATATTTTACTAGCTCTGCTTTGGCATTTATCAGCAGAACTGTTCTGATACCAATTTTTTTGGCGCCGGTCTGTCTGTCAACGTTTCCTTTCAAGTCTGTCTTCCACAGGTTCGATTGAATTGTTCTAAAATTCGGTGATGTGAGAGCTACGCGGAAAAGAAAGAAGGAAAGAAAGAAATGTTTTATTTAACGATGCACTCAACACATTTTATTTACTGTTATATGGTGTCAGACATACAGTTAAGGACCACACAGATCTTGAGAGAAAACCCGCTGTCCCATTTCATGGGCTACTCTTATGTTGATTAACAGCAAGGGATCTTTTATTTGCGCTTCCCACAGGCAGGATAGCACAAACCATGGCCTTTGTTGAACCAGTTATAGATCACTGGTCTGTGCAAGTGGTTTACACCTACCCATTGATCCTTGCAGAGCACTCACTCTGGGTTTGGAGTCGATATCTGGAGAGCTACGAGGAAATGCGTAAAACCATGATGAGCAATACTGTTACCACACAATGTTTTAACAGTTTCAAGTTTGTTATGTGCGTTATATTATAAGATATAACCAGTTTAGATTTGTTAGCATTTTTTGGCAGTTCCAGGGGTTGCCAACAGTTTTTCTTCAGGAGCCCTTGAAAATTTTGACATCTGTGCCACACTTACTAAACAGAATCAAGTATTTTAGTTTTAAAGTTTGTTCCAGATCTCAGTTACCAAATGTTTGACATACAATAGTCTATAATTAATTAATAAATCAATGTTAACTTTATTCCAGGGTCCTGTTTCACGAAGCGATCGTAGCGCTAGGATGACCGTCACTGTACAGCTAACATATGCACTTACGGCCATCGTAGCGCTAGGATGACCGTCACTGTACAGCTAACATATGCACTTACGGCCATCGTAGCGCTAGGATGACCATCACTGTACAGCTAACATATGCACTTACGGCCATCGTAGCTTTGTGGAACTGGGCCGTGGGCCATTAATAAATCTCCATGATTATATGTACATGTTGTATGTGTTGATTTTACAGATTATTCTGAAGCTGGACGAGAAAGAACTAGAACACACTCTACAGGACAAAGTTCTCATGTCGTCCATGTTGTATGATGGTCTGCCAAAATGAGGTGCAGTGGGAGTGAAAAAATGAGAAAAAATTTGTCCAGTGACCAAATACATGTGATTGTTAATTATTTCATAACCTGGCATTGTGGGACGTAGTCCCATTGGGCTATTTCTCATTCCAGCCAGTACACCAAGCCTGGTATATCAGAAGCCATGGTTTGTGCTGTCCTGTCTGTGGGGCGGTGCAGATAAAAGATGTCTGGCTACTGACAGAAAAATGTAGCGAGTTTCTCCTCTAAAACTAAGTCAAAATTACCAAATGTTTGATATCTAATAGCCGATGATTAACAGATCATTGTGCTCTCAGGGCCAGCTGTGGTACTTGTCAAATTCGCCAATTGCAAATTTTGAAAGTAGATTCAAACCCAGTACCTACCAGTCTTAAATCCGATGAATTAACCAGGATACAACTGAAGCCAGTTTTAGCAATGTGATATCAGTGAAGAGGTGTACTGAGCAACAGAAGAAATGCAGACATTAAAATTGTTTTTCTCATCAAACCTATTAAAATACTCCCAATGTTTCGGTAGCTTTCCGCTGCCTTCCTCAGGGATTGCAATTCTCATTAACTTCATAATGTCCAACCTGGTATACTTAGAAATAACTGTTTGATGCAATGAATGTATGAAGTGCTTAGAAGAGTGATGTCAGTATGTACTTGTATATACTTTTAGGAAAAAGTAACGCAACTGTAATAAGAATTTACAATTGCCAAACTTGTGACAATAGTGAATGAATTGGGCAAACATTACAACCGGTAGTTCAGTATTACAAAGATCTTGAAGGACAACTGGGGTCAGAAGTTAATTTTGAAAGTAGAAGGTTTTTTAGCTGTAAAGTTCAAACAATAAAAATGACTAAAAATAATAACAACTGTATGATCAACATAATGAAAAAGATTGACAGAAATAATTTCACAGTGTTCAATCGACCTTCCTGGATATAGTTAAAATCGATAATGACACCCCACGCACATGTACGGGACAACTGTGTGATGCATGTGCAAACTATGGAATGTGTTTCGGTGTGCTGATAAACAGACCTGAACGTTCTTTACTACGATGTCTGTGTTCAAAACATTTGTTCTGTCTTAATAGTTGATATTAACATTAATATTTCAGGTTCCCGTACTGTTTTTTGAAAAGTATATATTGCTACG
>JAECMU010003378.1:10789-30262 GCA_016106625.1 Dracogyra subfuscus | reverse complement strand
TGTCTGTATGTCAGTGTTTTTGTTAGTCAGTGAGTCTGTATGTCTGTATGTCAGTGTGTTTGTATGTCAGTGTGTCTGTATGTCTGTATGTCAGTGTGTTTGTATGTCAGTGTGTCTGTATGTCTGTATGTTTGTTAGTCAGTGTGTCTGTATGTCTGTGTGTTTGTTAGTCTGTATGTCAGTGTGTTTGTATGTCAGTGTGTCTGTATGTCTGTATGTCGGTGTGTTTGTTAGTCAGTGTGTCTGTATGTCTGTGTGTTTGTTAGTCTGTATGTCTGTATGTCAGTGTGTTTGTTAGTCAGTGAGTCTGTATGTCGGTGTGTTTGTTAGTCAGTGAGTCTGTTGTTAGTCTGTATGTCTGTGTGTTTCTTAGTCAGTGTGTATGTATGTCTGTGTGTTTGTTAGTCAGTGAGTCTGTATGTCGGTGTGTTTGTTAGTCAGTGTGTTTGTATGTCGGTGTGTTTGTTAGTCAGTGAGTCTGCATGTCTGTGTGTTTGTTAGTTGGTGAGTCTGTATGTCTGTGTGTCTGCATGTCTGTCTGTCTGTACGTCTCTCACCTGTCTTGCAGCATACAGCACATAGTGTAGATACTGCTGTGACCAAGATGTGTTCCCAACAACTTGCGCATCAGCTGGCAAAATGCAATAAAACATTGTTATAAATACTGTATTTAAATAATTTTGTTAAGCTAATTTTTTCCATTAAATTTACAAAATAAAATAACTTCCATAACATACTGAAAATAGCCTAATATTATTATTACTGTTGGAACATCTGTTGCAAATTTAGTGAAAATTAAATATTTGTAAAAATAAATGTGTTAAAAGTTAATTCTTTTCACTAAAATTAAATTTACAAAATAAATAACTTCTGTAATATAATGAAAATAACTAAAAATTATCATGTGGAACATCTGTAATTCACAAAAAACATGCTGTATACCCTCAGGATAATTCAGAATGCTTTCAAATTGTTTTCAAATCACTGGCATGATTCTGTCAGTAAGGTTTTGATTGGTGGACATGAGCTCCAACTGGCTGCTGTTAGATCCACATGTAATAGTGAAGTTAAGTTTAATTAGATTGACATTACCTTTGATCACATTTTGTATGGCAGAGAACATTTTGTTTATAAAATTCTGATTAGCGACAATTATTGTTCTTTTAAAACTTGATTTGCAACTAGAGTTTTCCTAATGCAGCAATGAATCAGACAGACAGGAAAGCATATACCACTGCTTCTGTCCACTTGTGGTGAACTGGTTGGAACGAGAAAAAACCCAATCTGTTGAATTGATCCACCGAGGTGGTTCGATCCTGCGACGCAAGTGCCTCAAGCGAGCACTCAACTGACTGAGCTTATTCCGGCCCCTTCCCTGTACGGTCTACAATTAGATTACAGGACATCTCACCTCCCAGCTTTCTTCACACAACTTGGGCTTGTTTACCATGTGGCACAGAGCAGCAATGAACGGGTGCAGGGAAGATGAAGGGAGATAACTGTAACTAACGACAGCATCAAGGACTTCAAGACAATGCTGAATAGAAAAAAAGCAATTTAATTCAAATTTCAACAAAATGGTTTTACAGCTGATTAGGCTGAAAAAGAAAAAGAAATGTTGGTCTCTGGTCAGACAAAAGTTCCACAATTGATGCGGTGATGTGTGGATGGGTTTTTAAAAAACCCAATGGATTGTACAGAAAAGGCAGGGGGTATATTTACCTTTTTTACATTGGCCTCATCATCAACGACTATGGTACCCCACTAATTTGCCCTGGCACCCTAAATATTTCCCTAAAGAGTAGCACGTGTGATTCTGTACAACCCACAGGTTACACCTACAAAAATCAATGTCATAACGCAGGAACTGTTTTACAAATTAATGCACATGGTCAACATTAATACACGCTGACCAGAGACCAGAAGTGTTTGTTTTTCTGGCCTTAGATAAACATTTATTAACAACTTCTTTTAATAAATTTCTATACATTATCGTAATTCAAGTAATAATCTCCTTTAATTTAATTACCTTTAAATTTCGTTCTTCTTGAGATTTAGCTTCATTAGGAATCGTACACGTCTGTCTGAAAATGACAACAATACATCTTGGGATTACAATTGTTAGACAAAACTGCATGAGGTACCATGTGCAGAGAATGAGAAATATGTAGACTATTTACATACTATTATCTAAAGTATTCAATATTTAGTTCTGGTGTATGCACAAAAAGAATCCATCATAGGCTACCACGTGGATAATAAAAGCAAATGAATAGACAAAAACAACTTTTTTATGAAAACAACTCAACTTACTTTATAGAATGAATAAATGCATTTTTATAAACTATAAAGTTAAATACATTTCACACGTTAGTACTTTGGCCACAATGTGTAAAAGGAATTGTACAACTGAATTCACTCTTCAGTTTAATACAAGTACTTATCTACAATGTGTCTAACTGTACTAAGCTGTACAAGTGAATTTACTCTTCAGTTTAATACAGGTACCGTATATCTTCGCCTGTAAGTCGACCCTGCCTATAAGTCGACTCCCCTTTCTCTGGTAATAAAATCAGCAATTTTTTATTTGACCCGCTTATAAGACAACCCAGTTTCTGTGGCAAGTTGTTGAACTTGTTCTTGACATTATTAAATGATGACAAACATATCATTCTTATTATGATATTGTGGTAAAAGATTTTCACTTCACAAACAACTAACGTCGCCATACTTCGTTTGTTACTTAAAGTATTTCCTCCATATCAGTATGAGCACCCTCTGTATTGTTACATTTATAGTAACATGAAACATGGTTTTCATTTTAAGCTAAATTTATGTTAACAAATAAAACAAACAAGGTAAGTTCTTTTATTTATACATTTTTACTACAATTTCTTTTTAATAATATTTCATAATTACAACATGGTTACGGCATAAAATATCGTACTAATTTTTCGCCAAAACCACGGCAAGTTCATTGTTTTCTTCAGCAAAGGCAATAACCTTAAACTTGGAATTTCATTTACGTTTCGGTATGTTTGTTAATGAAAAATATTGTGGCAATGAAAAGGGGTATACAAATAGCTGTGTTGATCGACAAATTAATAAAGTAATGTTTTATGCATATATAAATTATATCCAAATTAATTTGTGTAATTTATTACTGCACCAATAAAACAGTCAGTGTTGCCTAATTAATATTCATTAGGTTGGCCTCGTTTTCATTGGTGTCGGGATCACACGAGGTCGGTAACTATTGTTTCGGGAGCAGGAAGTTACGTAAGCCGCGAGTTGTTCCTACTGGTCCCGTCTGGCCACTGGATGAGTATTAAAACAGAGATCAATTTGCTCGAGTTGTTTTAACATTAAACAACACACAGACTTCACTAGGTTCAAGTTTACTGGATTATGACCACATATCTTTATCTGTGGATCGTATTGTAAGCCGCCTAATTAACCTCTACTCGTGTCTTTTGGTTCAGACATGGGTGGGTTTACCGATACCAAGCGGCTTTCAACCACTTTGTAAAAACAACAATAACGGATCACAAGAATCAAATAATGTTTTATTGCAATAATAAATATTAAAGGTAAGCACATGTAGTACTGTTGTGAGTTTGAAGCTACTACGAGATGAAATCGTAATTTATAAACAAACCCATGACAGACTTGCAAAACGTCATTTTTATGATTTTACGACATGCCGGGGATTTTTTTAAATTTTATTATTTTAATTGACTCGCTTATAAGTCGACCCCCTGGCTATTTTCAGAAAATTTTGGTGTAAAAAATTCGACTTATAGGCGAAGATATACGGTACTGATCTACAATGTGTTCTTACTGTACTAAGTTGTACATCTGAATTCACTCTTCAGTTTAATACAGGTACTGATCTACAATGTGTTCTTACTGTACTAAGCTGTACATCTGAATTCACTCTTCAGTTAAATACAGGTACTGATCTACAATGTGTTCTTACTGTACTAAGTTGTACAACTGAATTCACTCTTCAGTTTAATACAGGTACTGATCTACAATGTGTTCTTACTGTACTAAGTTGTACATCTCAGTTTACTCTTCAGTTTAATACAGGTACTGATCTACAATGTGTTCTTACTGTACTAAGTTGTACATCTGAGTTTACTCTTCAGTTAAATACAGGTACTGATCTACAATGTGTTCTTACTGTACTAAGTTGTACATCTGAGTTCACTCTTCAGTTAAATACAGGTACTGATCTACAATGTGTTCTTACTGTACTAAGCTGTACATCTGAATTCACTCTTCAGTTTAATACAGGTACTGATCTACAATGTGTTCTTACTGTACTAAGCTGTACATCTGAATTCACTCTTCAGTTTAATACAGTATTGATCTACAATGTGTTCTTACTGTACTAAACTGGCTACAACATCTTCATCTAAATAGGCTGCATTGAACTTGATCACTTGAACGAGCAAATGGAGAAATTCTTGAATCTGACCTGCAGCAATAACATCCGGCATCCAGTTACACAGAAATAAACCTGAAAATGTCAGCAGATTACATCTACATGCAGAATTAGAATGATGTATTTTAAGCACTATTGATTCATGTGTCAAAATATATTTAAACAGAGCAGCAGAAGATACAGTAAAGTACACTTTTAATGAACACGCTTAGAACGAACTACTGCAGAGAACGAACTGATCGTATAGTCCCATTTAATCTTTCTATACATTAATAACCAACTTACGCAAATGTGTACAACAAACTACTGCTATAACAAACTAACTATCACAGTCCCTTCCGGTTCATTATAAAAGTACTTTACTGTATTACTAACCCTAACCCTAACCCTGCCTTACTGTATCTCCCATAAAAATATGCATTTGTTTGCAATAGATATTTCATTGATAACATTACTAAACGATACACAACAATACAAAAGACATGCTAAAAAGTGATCTATAATTATATGTTAAAAATATATATGTAGTGTTCTATTGAAGAATAAATATGCAAACAGAAACCTTTTTATTATATACATAACAGTGAAATACATTGATCTACGGAAACCATAAAAGTCATATCCGGTGAAAAGTCATTTTTTCACTGTATTTTAGCTACAGTAAAAATATAGAAGTCGTATTTACATTTTTGTAAAAGTGTATGATTAAATTATCTCCCTTTGTCTCGTTTTGTTTTGTATTTAAATTTGATGATTACCATTGCATCTAATCGTACATGAATTTTTTTTTTTTTAAACAACTGTACCTATAAATAAAGGGATACGAAGTGCAATAACGATAAAATATCTAAAACGAATTGAATACAAAGCTAAATAATAATGACAAAATGTAGTGTCATTGAGTGCAAGGGTAAGAATTTAACGGCATTTTCAACTCGTTTTTGTTTTTGTGGGAGTTTTTTGAGGATCGCTTTGTCAGGTATGTTTGCAGTGCAGTATTGTTAAATAAATGTTAATAAAGATAAATTTTAATCAAATTTCTTTTTTAAAAGTCTATGGTGAAGTAAATTTTCTAGAAAACTTCCAGAGGAAGAAATATATCATGACATTACGTGTTTTCGATAGGATAAGTGAATGATATTACCAAAAAGCAAAAAATATTGTCAAAAATTAGGAAATATGTATATAATAAATAGACTATTTCATGGTATTTTTCCAAATTCGATTTTTATGTCAACTCGTGATGTGTGAAAACCATATTTTCACTCATTGCTTTGCAATTCGTGAAAATATGGTATTCGAAAAACCCCATGAAATAGCCTCTATAGATTCTAATTTGTCTTTAAGGTATATTTCGATATCAAACTTAACCTGAAACATTACTGATATAAGAGTAAATAATCAGTTGTAGAAATAGCCAGTTCTAAAACATACTGGAAAATACACCTTACAGTGGATCACGTTGACTTCAAGATTTTTTCCTCAGGTCATTGAACTGGGACACATTTTCCTTAGCGATCTTAGCACTAAGATTACCTTAAAGGATGATTTCGCAAACCTTTTTGACTAGGAGCTGACATCACTTCCTTCCAAACTAGATTACCTGATGCAACAAAAACAAAACAAAATGCCTGCCCCCAATTAGCAGGAATATTCACGTGTTTTTCATTTCTTAAAGTGTGAGTATGTGGTCAGTGGTCCAGATATGCATCTTTCCAACATATAAGGATCTTATTTGACCTTTCCTGCCCTTTAATTAAATCACTACTTTAAGGTGATTTTAGTGCTAAGATCGCTTCATAAACCAGAGCCCTGGAAACCAACCTGTTTCTTCTTCGAAGTCAAGTAGATTTCTACCATTCTCACTAAGTATCTTGAACATTTCCAACCTACAAACATTCAATGTTTAAAGTTTATTTTGCTTAACGACACCACTAGAGCACTGGGCACACGGACAGGGATCGATCCCAAATCAACCACGCACCAAGCGAGTGATTTACCACTAGGCTACATCCTGCCCCCCCCCTATTCAGCTATTGCATATCAAACATGATCATTTTGACACAGTTACAGAGAGGAAACCTACTACATTTTTCGATTAGTAGCAAGTGATCTTTTATATGCACCATCCCATAGACATGATAGCATATACAATGACAAACATTTAATACACAAGTGAATGAAGTCATGATTTCAACTGAAGTACCGTAGCTAATTATAAATAATACACAGAAGAATGTAGATTAAGTCAACATGATATTTTATAAATAATACACGGAAGAATGTAGATTTAAGTCAACATGATTTTATAAATAATACACGGAAGAATGTAGATTTAAGTCAACATGATATTTTATAAATAATACAGAAGAATGTAGATTTAAGTCAACATGATATTTTATAAATAATACACGGAAGAATGTAGATTTAAGTCAACATGATATTTTATAAATAATACACGGAAGAATGTAGATTTAAGTCAACATGATATTTTATAAATAATACACAGAAGAATGTAGATTTAAGTCAACATGATATTTTATCTCACCAAGTCGTATGAATTCAGATAAACCAAATTTGAATGAGCATAATGCAACTTTATTTTACATAACTTCCTTTTAAGTAGCTAACAATATTATTCTTTTGCATGTGAAACATCATAATGCTCTTATGGTTTTGAGTATAAGACATTATAAATTTACATTAAAGCGGCATACCCTAGTTTTTTTAAAATGCATGTTCGTTTAAGATTTAATGATTAATGAGACAAGCTATAGCTATTTTTGAAAGTATTTTTCTGTTTAAAAACATAAGACTTTAATTTCTCTGTTATAACCTTATCCAAATGTGTGTTGCAGATTTGTGTATCAACTAAACTTAGTTTCCATTTTTATGAGCTGAAACTAGGGCATGCACCTTTAAGTATATACTAAAGTTAATATGCTATTTGCAATTTTATTCAATAAAAATGCATATCTTAGTAGACAGGATTAGATTAAGTTAGTTTAAAATAGACCAGTACTTGTCTTGCAGATCTTCCGGGCAGGTGAGTTTCTGTATGACACGGAAGAAATGACCTCTCAGGATTCCCAGGTTGTTCAACTTGTAACACAAAACAAAGTGTTATAAATTATACATTACAAATAGTTCATTGTTACTTACAAAAAACAAAAACAGGTTTTACAGTTTGTCAGGTAAAAACAATTATGGTATGTAGCAGGTCATTTGAACTGTTTGCTGGCAACAATTTAGAAAAGTACAGCAAGCTATTATGTAATATGTATTAATCTGATTAAATATAAATTGTTTAATGTTTTTTACAATATTTTTAAACTCACTAAATATAAAATATTGTTATATCCAGAATACAATATGATTTAACTTGCCTATAAACATGTAGTATTATTTAAACTGACAAACATCGTTCTGACAATGGAATCACCATTACCTGTCCCTCGAGTAGACTGCGGAGGAAGTGCAGTGCAACATGGCGGTTCTCAGCAGGAACATGTGGAGGTAGCAGATCGCATATAGCCGCCCACAGCGCTTCCATGGCATTCTGAAACTCAACCAAACATTAGTTTTGTTTAACAACACCACCTGAACATGCTGATTATCAATCTGTTTTCTCTAGTAGTATCTAACCCTAACCTTAACCCACAGTGCTTCTATGGCATTCTCAAACCAACGTTTGTTTTGTTTAACAATACCACTAGAACACTGATTATCAATGTGTGTACTCTAGTAGTATCTAACCTTAAACCACAGCTCTGCCTTGGCATGATAACTGGAGACAGTAACAGGCAGGAGAATGGTTTTGTGCTATGGAATTTGTAAGGTCCCATATGATTAATGCCAAAGGAAAAAGGTGCACACTTTGAATGAAGGAAATTGGGTGCATTTTTTAACAGTCTGCTAAAATAAAAAAAGGTGAGACTCCTCATACCTTCTGTAATCTCTTTGTTCTGACTATTTCACTAAGCTGCATGCCAGGAGTTGAACAATCAAAACAAAATGTTGTATGTAATGTGTGGACATTGTATATATGTAATTGTACATTTAAACTCTCCTCATACCTCCTCTAATCTCTTCGTTCTCACTATTTCACTCAGCTCTCGGATTGTCTTTATCCGATTGTTTAGAGGGCCATCAGGTCCAATTTCCTATTTGTTAAAAAAACACACACAAAAAAAACATACAGTAATAATCAAAATATTTACAGAAGTTTCCATTTTCTAAAGATTTTTATTACATTATAAAAGATACTGGTACCATTAACTCAAAATCAAAATCTTTAACCAACTAGACATGCATGTGTGAATGTACTTCCAATTATTCAATGCTATAAACAAAAACCCACACAAGCAGCTATGACATAGTGGTTAACACATCCGCCTAACTGGTTTACAGACAAGTTTAAAATGAATGGTTCAGTAGCAAGTAAAGGTATGTAAAGTACTTCAACAACATCTCTCTCTGTTCGATCCTGCAAATGTAATTTTTTACCAAAGGCTTTAGCCTGAGATTCCAAATGAAACATTTCCGGGTATCAAATAGACAATAACACCCGCCAATCTAAAAACTCTACATGGTTATATGTCCATTGTAAACTGAATAGTTTTCTATGGAACTAACTGCATATTTGGTATTTCTTGAAAAAAATACCTGGCTACAATCTAACTGTAGACCCTTGAACCATCAACTTGGTCTGTTCCAATTGCTAATGACGTCATTATAGTTTTCCAGGTGTTATTTGTATTTGATCCCGAAAAACAAATGTACATAACCAATTATAATAAAGAACATCCTTGCCATCAGTTTACAATTCTATGTATAGAAATTAAAATTACACCACATGCACATTACCTTTAAAAGCTCTGATGTAAATATTCTATGCATAGAAATTAAAATTACGCCACATGCACATTACCTTTAAAAGCTCTGATGTAAATATTCTATGCATAGAAATTAAAATTACGCCACATGCACATTACCTTTAAAAGCTCTGGTGTAAATATGATTTCTTTTGTCTGTGTTCTCGGGATTGTTAGCGGAGTTGATGGTTTGTTGATGCCAAGTAATTTCCGTATCTTTTCTTTAAAGTTGTCTGGTTCTTTTCCAGACATGACTGCACGTTTGAACTTAGTATCTTCTTAGAAACTCCTAAAAAAGTTCAACAGTTAGCAAATACACTTGATGAGAATGTCAAGACAATATCAAAAACCAAAAACACAGAGGAAACCGGTCTCAGCTAATATACAAAACTAAAAACTATTTATTTTAATTTATGAATTGCATAATAATGACAACAAGCAATCTGAGAGTACTGCTAAGGCAGTACATTTCCCCTATACCAGGCCCAACATATTTTCTTATCTCTTAAATTCAATAAGGGCCATAACTGAATAAATCGCTATAGAAGTTAAAACTTTATCTACAACAGTACATGATAAAACTATACATATAAAAGTTCAACTCAATATCTGAAATTTCAGACAATACAAAATCTGGAAAACAAATGTTGCAATCTAATTAAAATTAGCTCCACTATTATATGTGGATCTAACAGCAGCCAGTTGGAGCTCATGTCCACCAATCAAAACCTTACTTGCAGAATCATGCAAATAAAAATAATTTGAAAACATTCTCCATTATCCTGAGGGTATACAACATGTTT
The DNA here is from genome assembly GCA_016106625.1 of Dracogyra subfuscus. Lineage (NCBI taxonomy): Eukaryota > Metazoa > Mollusca > Gastropoda > Neomphalida > Peltospiridae > Dracogyra > Dracogyra subfuscus. The sequence goes on along the minus strand of JAECMU010003378.1, from coordinate 20,135 downwards.
TGTGTGAATTACGAATGTCTTAAAACATGTTTTAGTTTATTAAATAAATAATTTGTAATATAAAAATGAAGAATGATTTAGTTGGGGGTTTTTTTAATAAATAAATAATTTGTAATATAAAACTGAAGACTGATAACCCATCCCATAAATATTGGTATGGTTCGCTGTACTGCGGCCACTATGTAATAGACTTGCCCAATATTGTTTTAATTTGTATACTCCCAAATAACGTTATAAAAGGAGAAGTGTCATTGGTCAATATTTAAATTATTATTTACAGATGAAATGTCTACGGAGTGCTGTTAGCAATCTGATTAAATTTAGTTCATCTGGTCTAAATAAGGCATTTGTAATTCACACAAAACATGTCGTATACGTTCAGAATAATTTGGAATGTTTTTTAATTATTTTCAAATCACTTGCACGATTCTGCAAAAAAGGTTTTGATTGGTGGACATGAGTTCCAACTGGCTGCTGTTAGATCCACATGTAATATTGGAGCTAATTTTAATTAGATTGGAAAATGTTCATAGATCTCTTAAGATCAAAGCCGTATCTCTGTCAAACATGGGTAATTCCAGGGATGAAAATTGGCAGTTGTCTGGTCACCCATAGCGACCTTTATTCGCTAAGGGTGAATTGTACAAAGGTAGTCTGTTGGGCAACTATCCATTTTAGGATCTGGCGAGTATGGTACCAGTTGAAAAAGTAACACACTGTTCAGATGTTTGTTTAAAGATACCAGTATTACCACTAGATTATTGATTTATATTATTTATGTCACATACTTTGGAGGATTTCACCCCTCTTGAAAAGTATTCCATAAAAAAGCAAAATGGCAGACGGCAGAAAACTGCATGTATTTTGCCCTATGCTATCTCAGCGACATTGTTACAACATGGTTTTTCCACAACTTATGTCGGGACAAAATTTTGGGGGAATGTAACAGTATTTACAAATTATTTAAAATAGGAGATTCATTTATTGTTGTTGTTAACAATTTGGTTCGGACTTTTGAAAACAGTTTGGGACGAGCTGACTAACCACTGGCACTGGGGCGAGTTAGTAGGAGGCGTAGGTTTTGGGACAAGTATCAAGTTAACCAGCATTCGAGTTAACCAGCATTCGAGTATTTTATCCCCATGGCAAGGCAATATTATTGAATATATCACAGATATTACAAATAAATGACTGAATGCATAAAATTCTATAAACCCCCACCTATTAATACCAAAGCGGCAAGCAAAACTCTTAAAATAAATTATCTGGTTTTCAACCTATCTATCAAGCATGGTATCCGCGTTTGTTACGTTTGTATTAATACCAGTCAACATGTCAGTCGCTCTTTGGTACTGGAGAAAAGTTTACTCATCACTTCCTGGTGCTAGACTGATTGACATTGAAACGTTTTTTTTTCTCAAATTCTTTCAAATCTAATGTCAAGGTAACGGGTACTAGTATTTATGACAGGGAAACCAAGACAGGTTGTAAATCTGCAATCAGAGGTGCAACATACTTATTTTTCAGCTGCAAAATGAATCGTGTCACGTCTGTTGTTTCTGTTAATTGGTTAAACAGTCGGTTGCTAACGCCAAACATCCGAGTTATTGACGCCTCCTGGCACTTGCCTAGCACCGGCAGAAAAGCACATGAAGAATATGTCAGCAAGCACATTCCAGATGCACAATTTTTTGATATTGATGGGTGCATTGATAAAGCATCACCGTATGTTCACATGCTGCCTAGTACCAAAGAGTTTGAAGAATATGTTGGAAAACTAGGAATAAACAATCACACACATGTTATTATCTATGACAACAATGAAAAGTTTGGAACCCTTTCAGCTGCTCGAGTATGGTGGGCATTTAAGGTTTTTGGACATCCTATGGTTTCCATACTGGATGGTGGACTTCCTGCATGGTGCCGGGAGGGCAAACAAACAACCAACAAAGAGTCCAAATGTTCTCCTGAAACATTTAAAGCAACATTTAATTCTTCAATGGTTAAATACTATGATGATGTAAAAGAAAACCTTTTGAAAAAACAGTTTCAAGTGATGGATGCAAGGCCTCCAGGACGCTTTAAGGGGACTGAACCAGAACCTGTAGCAGGTATACATCCTTTTTTTAAATTTAGTAGTTTAACATACTTATATAGTTTGTGATTGAAACATTCTTTGTTGCCATCAGGTTGATAGTCAGTTAACCTTTCTGTATGACGCGACTGACAACCGGTTTGAATCAATAATCAACTGCGTTTCACAGACTAAGGATACAACTCTGGCAGCCATATCCAATGTGATCAGTATGTAATGATTTTGTATAGTTAGCATTAACATAACTGTCTGCTGCAAGTGAATCCTAATCATAGTAAACAAATACATTTGCTGACGTGTTAATAGCGATAACAGATGAACAGAGCCTATGATTCACATAATTTTTTTTAATTTTTTTTAAACAACACATATAATTTATTTGAGAGAGAAAAAGTTAGTATTTTCACATACTGTAATACATCGCTAGCCATGCAGACCGCCCCCCAAATAACATTCTGCACATGTACCAGACTGCTACACCCCCCAAAAAAAACATTGGTACTCTTATAGCACCCCCTTGTATTTTAATGTGGTTTTTTTAAATGCATTTCCTGCCTCAAAAACATGTACACCACTGTCTTAAGTACTAGTAACTATAAGTCGTGGTAATTTTCACACCTGTTCTCTTGCTTCTCAGCATATTAGGATTTTATTATAAAAATCGTACACCAACCAATAAAACAGAGATATTTTAATTTATCCCACCTGACAAGAACTATTAGCATAATAATAGATAATATAATAATAGTAATAATAGATTTTTATTTCAGATCAGTGATCCATAGAACATATTTAAACATCACATACAAACCTGATTACATAATATACAGTAGCTTGTGCCAGCAGTTTACAGTATACAGATCAAATATGACATACACATTTGTACACCGCAGGTGGGCAAGTAGGTTCTTTGAGGTCCTGGTTGTTTCGATTCTGCTCTTCAGCGAATATGCTGTTGTGCGAAGTAAAATGCCAAAGTGTTTTACTTGATGACTGACGAACATCTTGCTGGCACTGTATGATCGACCTTGTCTGATGATCCATCAGTATGCATTATTATAACATATGTTAAGGCGAAAATAAAAATTAAGTTTGTTTGTCCTCACCCGACCGACCCACAAAAATCGGCCCGTGTCAAAATCTTTTTTGACCTCTTTTCAAGCATTATTATTGTTATTTATTTTTAAACCAAGTTGTGTCAAGCAAACATTTTAAAACCAAGATATATTTAACCAAATTTTATTAACGTTTGTCGATTCGTAAAAAATTAGAAATTCTGTAGGCCTTGCTTTTAGTATTAACAATAACGAGAACACACGTATTTCCCGTTATAGCACTAGATCTCGCAGTGCATGTTGATGGCACGTGCACGTGATAATGGCGTTTCATTTGTACGTGAATGAAAGTGGGAAACGAAAGCATTTGTGCAACTTTACACTGTGTTGTTCCGTTGTTCTACACTGTGGGACGTTATCAAATATTATATGCAGTAATGTTATTTCCGATTTCGGCGATGATTGCAATTGGAATGAGGTACTCGAGTCATTAATTACGCATTGTGACCGTTCAAAAAGCGGAAACGACTGGTTTCGTTTGATGGAATCCGACAAACGTTCAGTGTCTTTGACTTCAAAATTGAATGGAACAGATATTTTTTATCCTGATATATGCAGGAGAAAATAAGTGTCGTGCATCACTTTGACAAAAGTTTAAAGTACGCCAAATTTGAAATTGAACGATGTGTTATGGAACCGTCAAACGACGAGAGTGCTTTGTTGACCGGCGGCGGTGTGAATGCATTTCGCAGGATGATGGACGCAAGAACCGAAACGAAACCACCACCACTAAAGGATGTCAGAAGTGGTAGATTCACAGGTATGTATTTATAATTATTCAATACTCCTGAATAAAAATTAAGATTATAATTGCTAACAAATCTTAGAATAAAAGATTTATCGTCAACGTCCCTAACTGCGTTATGCTTCAAATTCCGTTCACTTTGTTTTCTCGTGCACGGTTCATGCAGTCAGCATCCAATTTGTTGTCATCGACATGTGGTTCATTTATGAAGTTTTTCTTCACAGTTCAGGACATTTTTATAAACAATAAAGTTGAGAAAAGTAAGTATCTAAATACAAAATTTTACAAACCCCTAAAACCATTAATTTTACTAAGTCGTTTTTGTTTATTCCTTAAAATTATCGATATCGCGTCCACATAACTCGTAGAAATTGACATAAAATGGAGAAAGATAAATTAACATTCGGTGCGTGTCACATGACCTCACACGTGCCAGATCAACAAGGCCAAAGAATTGAATTTTTATGATTTTTAAGACCCCTGTTGTTAGGACTTGTTTTTAATTATTATATTCGATCTGCAAAAGGTATGCTACATTTCAGTGCCTCTGTTGTAGTGAATAGTATTCATAATCCATTCATAACAGTTGTAAATAATTTTGAGGATATAAATTGTGTTAATTTTGAATCAATTCCTTAAATTTTTTATATTTTACAAACTATTCGCAGGTATGAACGTAAAGTCTATCAGTATTGACATCAAGTATGAGCAGACCGGACCAGAACGCTTGACAAACTGAATTTTTGCTTTAAATTTTTTAAAATAAATTAAGTGTTCTGCAACTGTGCATAATTAAGAAACATATATGTTGTCATGCAGTTGCCTTAAAAGTGGAAAATAACGAACCGCACGTGCGCAGTACGATACTTTTTGTAAACATGTGCCTGAACGCAGTTAGAAACGTCGCATCCTTTCTTGTTTACCGGAGGGTGTTTCACTCTTATTTATTAGAATGGATTTGTTTTACGTCCACATTGTTGATTTTTTTCGTTACTTGATTGCAATTTATTTTGTTTCACGTATTGTAGCTGAAAAAAGTAGAATAGTATTTCCGTAAATATCGTATTCGTGTTTTTGTCGTTAGGTGAACGCAGTTTGGGATGTCGATGGTATAGAAAATTATACAGTTTTGTGAATTGTGTGTAGTGTGTACGACGCTAAGATAGGATAGGGGTTCGCAGGCGGAATGTATGATTTAAAATTAAAATGTCAAATACAAATATTATTAAACCTTTATATATTTATGGAGTAATATAAAGAAATTTGTCATCCCCATTTCCAGGAGGGTGGATAAGGGAGTCTTCAAATAAGTTCTAAAACTTTTACTTTAGTTGGTTCATTGATTTATTGTAAGTAACTTGCTGTTTAAAATGTCTATTTGTAGCATTGAAATGTGGAAATGGTTTGCATAACGTACATTGAACAACTTGTTCATGGGTCAGTGGGTGTTTTTGTCAGAGCATTGCTTCCCAGACCGGGCGGGTTAGCGCAAAACCTACGCTCAATTTTTTGTAGAAATGATTGGACTTTCTACATAAATTATGAATGATAATAATATATAATGAATGTTTAGGATACCCCAGTGCCGAAAAAAATATCAGATATTGCATGCCAAGCAATGGTAAATAAGTGAAGGAATGAATGCTACATAAATGACGATTTCATTTATTAAAGTGACAGTCTCTGGAATATTTTTTATTATTTAAGCATTTAGAACAGTTAATTCAATCACGTTTCGTGCATAAGTAGCAGCACACGTTCGTTTTTCGTAGTCAGTAACAGTGTCTTTCGAAACTGGGACGAGAAAAGCGGGCTCACTTGAACTTTGCTTTCATTGGTTGATTGCAAACGTGAAATTCCCCAACAAGAGATACTTGCTTGTTCGATCAAGTCTTCCATATGTATGACGTCAAATACCGATAAAAATAGAATGGTTTAGCTAAACTGCAATACAAAATGGCGTTTTTGTTTTCTTCAAACTGTATAGTAAGCATTTGATGATAGACATTAATGGCAACAACTCGCCAGTAAATTAAAAGTGCAGTTATACTTGAATTTGAACTTTAGAACTTGATTTTATTGGATTTATTCCAGAGAATGTCACTTTAAGAATTGAACATGATAATTTTTTAGGTTCATGCTAGTATGAAACACAAAACCGATTTACACACTGTATGAATGGCACAGCCCAATAGCACGAAGCCATTCCTTCAAAAGTGTGTAAATAGATTTTGGGTTTCATAGTATCATGAACCTCAAAAATGATAATGTTCAATTCTTATAATTCCAAACATGGAAAATGTTATATAATGCAAATCGTATTGATCAACAATCACACTAAATTCTCAATGTTACGTATTAACGCTCGCTTTAGGGGAATCGCCAACGTCATTCAAAATTTGAGCTTCTTGCAATACGAAACTCGTTTTTTCAAATGACATCGTATGTTTTACAGATTTGAATCATAACCATATATATATGTTTTCCAGCAAAAGACAAACTCTACAATGACGTATGTGAGGAACTGAAACGATCTGCAGCAGAATTTCCAAAATCTCTTCTCCCTGATGAAGTTATGAAGCAGGTTGGAGCGATTGTTGACCTGCTCTGGTACATTGATGGGAATGTATCTACTATTCAGGAAAGGTCTACACACGTACCAACAGAGATCACACCAGTGCCAAATAGGTATTGCTATTAAAAGCGTATTTATATACTATCCCTTTTATACATGATTGGTGTGCATTTAAAAGATATATTGTTGCTATTAAAACAATATGTGGTGGAAGTAGTTTTCTTCTGAGACCAGGGATCGAATTGTGTTCAGTAGGTCAAATGCTAATCTGTGGAGCTTGAGTCGTTGGATCGAACTACCCCAGTTTGGCCTTTTCCTCGTTCCAACCAGTGTCCCATAACCAAATGTTGTTGTAAGTATTGTCCTGTATAGTGAAGTGCAGATAAATGATCCCTTGCTGCTTGTTTGGTAGTAGACTAACCAATTTCCCATGGCTGGTACATCAGGTTTGGTATGTACTGTCCTGTCTTTAGGTAAGTGCATACAAAAGATCGCTTGCTGCTTAATAGCCCAAGTGGTGTCCCATTACTGGTATACCACATCTGATCTCCAAAACTGTCTGACTGGGAAAGTATATGAAAAAGATAATTGCTGCTTTTCCGGTAGTAGCCCATAGAGTTGCAGCTACAGGTTTCCCAGACTAAATACACATCAGCCAGACTACAAATTAGTAAAACATGCAAGATAAATAAAATAATGCAATATCTGTTTGAAATTTGTGTTCTACATTTCGACATAGGATTCCATATTTCAGCTTTTATTATGAAAAGTAGGTCATTATTAGAATCAACCACAAATTTAAATAACAGTGTAAGAAGCATATGCATATATGTATAGTCTGACGTTAATTTCATCTGTTACAAGTTATTGATTTTTTTCTTCAGGTTCTTGAAGTTTGAAGGCTACAATGATTGGAGGAAAAAGAAGTCAAAGAAGCCACAGCTACATGCAAAAGATCTTGATATTCATAGCCAAATCATATTTCGTTTGACAAGCAAGCCCTATGTACAAGTTTGGAATAATGAACTTAAAAATGACTTAAATTCCTTGGCAGCTTCCCTCAGTTCTTATGCCTTCTACTTGAAGTCGAACAACATCAAGCAGCAAACTAGGCAACAACAGCTTTATCCAATTCGACAGGTAACTGGTAATATATGGACTGAGTACAAACCTGCTTCAGCAACAACAGTAGCACCAGAGTATGCAATTATAGAAACAGCATTAGGCGAGTTAAAAGACTTTGAAATCCTATTCTTTGATCCAGATGTACACCAAATTTCAAGTAAAACTGGATCACAAAAGTATCAAGAAAAGTTCAGATTTTTTGACAATCTTCATCTTTCGCAGGACGTGGCTTTGCTGTCCTATGATCCAGGTGGTTCGCAAACATCCAGTAAAGTTATTTGGAAAATTCCAGCAAGAGTCGGCTCTTCAGAGTTAATGACTACTGCAAGTCGTGTTGTAAAAGACCTCGGTTCCAGACTGTCAGAATTCCATACAAGGCAAATGAAGCGAGATTTCACAAGAAAGTTCTGCAGTGTAGCAGGAAGCAAGATTCCATCTCATGTGTTAAGGGCAATATATGCAGAATTGACTCTTGATGCATCATCAGATCAAAATCCTGTTATAGACGCCAGAGTTCGGCAAGCAGTACTGGCTGGTGATCCAGATTTAGCGGTTGATATGCACCATTTAAATAAAGGCCGTCCAGATGATGCATTTGATGCATTTTTCCAGGAACTAGAAAAGCAAATAGAGTCAATAACTGCAGCTGATGAAAGACGTCATAATGTTGAACATATTTCCAGATTTATTTCTGTGCGGGACTTGATTGAGCAAGTAAAATCTCGTCTTCCCCCCAACACAGCAGTACCAAGTGAATCTACAGTCCTCTTTGCTTTTGTGCCAAAAAATGCTCATACTAAAGTAGCAAAACTTTACAAAAGTCGAGTGCCTTTGAGATTTACTGTGCAAACACGACAGCTTCGGGCTTCACACCAAGATGATCACTATTGTGCAGCACAGTTCAAATATATGCGTGAGTTTGCTGTGAAACACCGAGACAGAGTTACCTTTGTGTGTCTAGATGATAAATCAAAACTAGATTTTGGAGAGCCGGGTGCTGCCTTATCATCAGGAGTGCGTGGAAAGAAATCGGTTGTTCCTACTACATCAACTCTTTCATGTTTGGATCATGATGTAGGCCAAAAGGGCTCTATCACACCATCAGTGTGTCTGAATGTAGAGATACCTGAAACACCAGACGGCTCTTTCTACAGAGGCCAAGTAACTGTTATTTTCAAAGATAGCATTTTTCAGCCAAGTTCACCCTTTAGGCATGCTGTTGAACTTCAGAATATCCTAGCACAGGAAGGTACCTTCAAACCAGTCTTGATGATGTTCACAGATGGTGGTCCTGATCACAGAGTCACATATCATGCAGTGAAACTTTCACTCATCATTCTCTTTCGGCGTCTTGGCTTGGACATGATAGTTGCTGGTCGAACAGCCCCAGGGCATAGTTGGGCAAATCCTGCAGAAAGAATCATGAGTTTACTTAATCTTGCATTTCAGAATGCAGCTCTAACGAGGAATGAATGTACTAGTGCTGTGGAACAGGCACTGATGAGTTGCAATTCAATGGAAGACATCCGGAAAAAGAGTCAGACTGTACCAGGACTTGAAGATGCTTGGGTTGCATCACTTCAAGAGATGGAAAAAAAATGCTTCAGGAGAGAGTTGAGCGGATCCAGTTGAAAGGTCAACACTTTAAATGTCTCAGTGCAGCTACAAAAGATTTTTTTTTTTTTTTTTTT
>JAECMU010003346.1:3426-15383 GCA_016106625.1 Dracogyra subfuscus | reverse complement strand
GAGAGAGCCCAGACTAGCAAATGGACAGACGTAGAAGTCGTGAGAGCGCTCAGACTAGCAACTGGACAGACGTAGAAGTCGTGAGAGCGCCCATACTACAACTGGACAGACGTAGAAATCGTGAGAGTGCTCAGACTAGCAACTGGACAGACGTAGAAGTCGTGAGAGTGCTCAGACTAGCAACTGGACAGACGTAGAAGTCGTGAGAGCGCTCATACTACAACTGGACAGACGTAGAAGTGAGAACGCTCAGACTAGCAAATGGACAGACATAGAAGTCGTGAGAGTGCTCAGACTAGCAACTAGACAGACGTAGAAGTCGTGAGAGCAGAAAGTTGACCAACTTTGTTATGGTAGTTGGTATTTTGAGCCTAACATAATTATACTCGAGTCATTTCTAAATGGATATAACTATAAATAGATAAAACACGTGGAATATATATTCAGGCACCTATATATGTCTGATATATGGCTGTCAATAAATCTACTTCTTAACATCTTTAAATTAAGACAAACTAACCAGCATCTACAACAATGGGATGTTGACACATCTTCACCATCAAGAGGTAAAGCATACGCTATATTTAAAGATAATCTTAATTTGGAATAATATATAATGTTACAATCACAAATATCCTGGACAATTTTATTAAAATTCAGCGCATCCAATACCTACCAATTGAAACAGGACACAACGACTGGTATATCAAAGGCCGTGGTATGTACTACTCTGTCTGTTGGATGGTTCATATAAAAGATCCCTTGCTGCTAATCAAAAAGAGTAGCCCATGAAGTGGCGAATTGCTCCCCTGAGAATCTCACTTTTGTCTTCTTCTTTTTTTTATTTACTCCAGAACATAGCATCCACATCTCAGGGTTTAATTTGGATAGTGTTTCGTTTATTTATTAAAAGTAGTGCCCCCTAGGATTTTAATCAGGGTACGCCCCTGATTATTCATTATTGTCACTAGTTATTTAGGTATATGATGTATTTATGTTTATCCTATAACTTACAATAATATCCATGTCATATAGCGAGTTAATATTTACTGTATTAACCTGTGTGATATTGGCTGATGCAAATTTGTAAGGTCTCTGGGTTATGTGTTGCGGTAAATGAGTCCTTTGCTGACAAGACCCGTGTACCTGAGCGTAACGTTTTCAAAGATTTGTTTAAAATGCGTAACGTCAAACTAAACTGCGCTACTCGTGATGACGTCATATTATCGATGGCGGCGACTTTAGTACTGTGATTTACTAGAAAAGTAATTAGAATGTTATTTTAGAAGTGTTATAGGATAAATATAATTCGCTACTCGTGTTTTTTAATATGTAAAATATCAACCTCGTCTAGTTAATCGGTATTTGTCTCGGCAGAGCCTCGACAAATACCGATTAACATAGACTCGGTTGATATTTTCCATATTAAAAAATACTCGTGACGAATCCTCTATATATGTTACGTCACGCACATATATATCAGTAACACTTGTGGTAATTGCATGTTATATCATTTTTAACTCTTAATTTAATATAAGTATATTGAACAACAAAAGAAATACGATTATATAATATATTTAATATATTTTATTATTCACATAGTTCAAGATATACAAGATATACAGGGAAATATAACCAGTATGACAAACGTGTGTCATGATTTCACGTACACAACGAATGACGTAATTTTGGGCAGCGACGTCATCACTTAATATGGTTTCCAGTCTTAGCTCTTTCTAATCGCTTACTCCTTCAGGTTACGTTTGAAACCTTTGACATGGTCCTTGTTATTCATAAAAAAATATTAGGTATAATGCAGATAATAAAGAAATTATTACACTCGCGTATGAATCGTACTGATGTTAGGAAACTCATGAAAGCATTCATGTATTGTCCTCTATTTCTCTCGTGAAATACAAGAATCCTGACAGAGTATCGTAAAATAAATAGGCCTATGACACAAGCTCGCGTGATCTCTATATCTCCCGTAAAGTCTATCTAGTCACTGTAAGATAGTGTTTCTATATGTTCCTCATATGGCGTGTAACGGCCAGAGTTGTAATACTGTTCTGTTCTGTTCCGTTCGAGCTCGGTTGTTAATACCACACATTGGAATAAGATTGATGTTTTTGTTATGATAGGTATTCATAGGAACATTAACATATAGTGATTCTTTAAAAATGAAATGACTAAACTTTGTGCATTTTAGATAAGGTTTGAAACACCAATTCAAAAAACAACAATAACAACAAAAATACCACCCAAAAAAGTAGAATAATAATTTTAAAAAAAACAAAAACAAAAAAACCAAGGCCACGTCATCCCCCTAAAAACCCCAAACCCCCCAAAATAAAAGAGAGAATAAAACAGCCAAACAAAACAATAACAAAAAACAATGAACAACGACCAAATAACGTATATGTATATGTGTATGTATATGTATATATCTATCTTGATCTTATAGGTCGTCATAATGGTTGCCCATCAATAATAACATGAGAGGTGAACGACAAAACCTAACCTAAGAACCCGTAAAATGCATAGACCTCGGTCTCACCCTTAGTCTCCTACCCAGGGAGAAACGAAGAACAAAAATGCCGGTGAACTACACGATACGCTCCTCAGGAGTTTAATGACTGAATATGTTACATGAATTACTGATTATAATTATATAAAAATTGTGTAATGTGATGGATTAACAGTTTGTTTCGACCAACAACTGATGACGAAGGTGCTGTTTGATTAAAATGATATTCCCTAGGTTTTAAACACTATTACATCTATAGAGAATACTGCACGACGTCCAGTTTAATACCATTTGTATGAACGAGTACATTAGAAAATGGTATCTAGCGAGCGAAAGTTGCAACGTTTGATGGTCCTGCCTGAATTAGTATGGAGGATATGGTGAGTAAAATAATTCCTTCCCATATATAGCAGACAACGGACTCTCATTCCAAGTTGTACGTACGTGTAACATTTGATGGTCCTGCATGGTTTAGTAAGCAATATATGTAGTGATATGCGACAACCCGCCATCCAAAGTTGTCCTTGCATGTGAGGTTTGAAGATCACATATGAATTGATAACTTTAATATGCAGTAAACCATAAAAACACGGCTCGGTGAACTAGTAATGGTATATGACACAATCTCATTTCAAGTTGTTCCTGCATGTGAGGTTTCATGTTTCTGCATGCATTGACATTCAAGTTTGATCTAGACAAGAACAAATAATAGACGATAGATACACAGACGGACGTAATGACAGACGCACTGACAGATGGACAACGTAATATTATAATACGACATGTCAAAGACGGGCGTATAAAAACCGAATGTCGCTGATAACCTACAGCAGGATTTCAATAATTTAAAAATTACCTACAGCAGGATTTCAATAATTTAAATATGACCTACAGCAGGATTTCAATAATTTAAAATTACCTACATCAGGATTTCAATAATTTAAATATGACCTACAGCAGGATTTCAATAATTTAAATATGACCTACAGCAGGATTTCAATAATTTAAAATTACCTACAGCAGGATTTCAATATTTAAAATTACCTACATCAGGATTTCAATAATTTAAATATGACCTACAGCAGGATTTCAATAATTTAAATATGACCTACAGCAGGATTTCAATAATTTAAAATTACCTACAGCAGGATTTCAATAATTTAAATATGACCTACAGCAGGATTTCGATAATTTAAATATGACATACAGCAGGATTTCAATAATTTAAATAATGGAAAGCATTTTGTTTTGACATTAGTGATTTTGAAAGCATTTCTTTCTGCATGTTTTGAGCATGAGTCACATTTCCACCACCTCAATCAGAACACTATGAACATTTCGGCGTGAACGATTTGAACAAACCAGGATTCATATCTAGTACATTCTCAAGAGGTAGACTAAGAAAGTTGTCCTTTGTAGACATTTAGAGTCTAATTTCAAGGTTTAGATACGAAATCCACCATCCTAGCGTCACAACAACGTACTTTACTTTGAATTTATTGAGCAGTCTGCGAGTATAAGTATGAGTTCTGAATAATAACTTCAACAGTCCACGACATCACACATCATTATAGCAAGGATGTTTGTAGCATTTCTAGCTGGATGATGACGGCTCCAGTGTACAGCATGATGAGGCCAATTAGGCAGAAGATTGGATCGAGGATGTGGACGTTCCAGAAAGATCTACTGCACTGCATGATGACAGCCACTTTATCTGCAAGTTGACAAGAAACATTTATATATTTGTACATGGAAACTCCTGTCCTTTCACTGGTAGTCATTCTTAGAGCAGGAACTATTAGTTTACGCATTCCTTCACAAATTAAACAACCTTTACAGCAGTGAAAATATAGCAGATTGTTATGGTTTTTGAGGATGCCGAATTTTACATATTATAATTGGATAATGTTAGATAATTCTTTGTTAACCGCCAAATCGCTGCTTTCAGCTTTAATTATATATATTATAATAACTTTCTTTTAACAAAATATTTAGTTTAGATGGAGCACATAATAAACATATGCTTTATTACTGACTTGGGTTTTGGGCTAATTTTAAATCCACTTCTCGCTTCTTGTGTAAAGTCATGAATGGCAAGCACTGCACGTTCTCCCTGGTAACCAAGCTCACTTGATTCCGGTAACCTTTGCACGTTTCTTCATTAGCCTGAAATATATGGGATTTCACAGTTCTAAAATGTTCCAAAACATGGATTTGCTGACGGCTCTAGTTGTGCGTATATGTATGTGTGTGTGTGTGTGTGTGTGTGTCTGTCTGTCTGTCTGTGTGTGTGTGTGTGTGTGTTGTGTCTGTGTGTGTGTGTGTGTGTGTGGTTTGTTGGCGTACGCGCGCTTGTATTATGTGTATATGCATATGACACTGTGTCTGTGTGAGTGCATCACTATGTGAGAGTGTGAATGTTGACCGTGGTGTATCTGAAGTTTTCAGTTTGTTAGGTGGAAGTGTCTTAAACGCCCACTCTGCCTATAAGGCCCATTTCCATTTTTGCAAACATTGTAATTACGTCATAAACTGCGTGTCCACACGTTCTGTGATCTTATACAATGAATTCTGATAGCCAAAAAGAACAGTGGAATGATCAAAGAACCAGATACGTAATCAGATACCTTTTGTTACTATTTTTTAAACACAATTGTTATAGATGACATGTTACATTTAGGATCTTTCATGTATATGTTTTCCCTGTAAATCTAAGCCAATGTGTTTGCAAGTTTGAACAATAACCGTATAAAGTGAAAACATTGCTTGGTCACTTGTAAAACGCACACGACTGCTATGTGTGCGTTTTAGAAACTCAATATTATTCAGCTGATGGTGTATAGTTAACCACCATTCAAAACCTTGAAACATACAATACTGGTACTTTTTTCTAATCCTGGTACCAAACCACGTACGCAGCTAATAAGAAGTGACAAGCTCAGACAGTTAAGCTTTTAACTTTGTTGCCACATGAACATGAAATATGTAGAGGTAAGGGTTTACGTAGAGGGAAACGGATGAGAAGAGGAAGGGGGTAACCAAGGATTATTATTAAAGACATAGGGCAATTAACTAGACACATAATTTAATATAAGTCACCAGAGGTGGGTTCTCTGCTCATACATTAAGTCGAATGATCGAATCCCCATGATGGACCATTAAAAAAAAGGTCCCCCCCCCACCTTCAGCAACTAGTACCACATAACAGATGTATCAAATACCGTGGTATATGTTGTCCTGACTGGGAAAGTACTAAGACCACTTCCTGCTAATGGGAAAATGTACCGGGTTTCACTTGAGCACATGTCATGATCATGATTATCAAAGGTTGACGTCCTATAGCCGATGTGTTCTGGTGGTTTTGTTAAAAACTTAAGTTTAACATTCCGATCGTATAAGAGGATTCAAAACACATGATAGAGCAAGGACAGGTGAGCCTAGAAAGGGCCTTTTGTGAACACTGGAGTAGTACAAAACATATGATGGCGTGCGTCTTGTGAACAAAGATACGCGTCTTGAGAACAGTATTCACAAAAGTCTCACTTTATCCCGAAATAAGTTTTATATCATTATGCCGGCCTCGGTGGTTAAGCAATCAGATATAAGGCTGGTATGTACAGGATTCGCAGTTCGGTACCGAGTCTCACCCAGAGCGAGCTTTAACGACTCAGTGGGTAGGTGTAAGACCACTACACACTCTTCTTTCTCACTAACTACTAACAACTAACCAACTGTCTTGGACAGACAGACCAGATAGCCGAGGTGTGTGCCCAGGACAGTGTGTTTGAACCTTAATTGGATATAAGCTCAAAAATAATTTAACTGGAAATGAAATGAAAAACATATCACACACACAAAAAAGAAGCCATTTCGGCCATTTTTATAACATTTTAGTGTAAGTCAGTTATATTATTATTTTAATTTAAGTTGTTGAGGATTAAAAAAAAAAAATGGAAGTACCAACCTTTATAACAAACCAAAGTCGTCGGAATTTCTTGCTGTTCTTGAGAATGATGTAGAAACAAGCCAGGAAGTATACTATTATCACGCTCAGAGTCACGGCATTGACGATATTACAAATGTTCCGGAAACAACATCCAACCTGTAATGATAGAACGTATGACTAAATAACGTTAATAGTAGGGGTGGGCTTTTCCCTGAAATCGCGACATCACATAATAATTTCTGAGGCCATTTGAGTCACTGATGACAAATCCGGTTGAAATAATTTTGGTGTAAAGTGAAGTTTTCGTTTGGTGACCGCCATTTGTTCCAAATGTCCACCAAATTTTGGGGGGACCAATTTACAACATCCATGTTCATATATATATTTTATGGGGACTGATTACGAAAATTACATGTTTATTACCATACAACAACATTTTAAACATTGCATTTTCATACAAAACATTCAGTAATTTTTTAATCTGGAATGCTACATTCAATAAGGAATCAATATCATTAGTAACACTGTGCTCTGGTCACAGAAAATATCTGACCGATTACTTCAACTTTAAATTTAACTTTTCATATTTGCATTTTCTGTCATCTATTTTCACCGTACGCCTTTCAAGTTTCTCATAGGTGTTTTCCGCAGATAGCCAATTTCCACAAATTTGTTTTGGTAAAACAGTTTTAAGTCTGGTGTTTTTGGTGTCACTGGACCTCCATGCGTCTTGCAAAATTGTGGAGAAATACAGAAAGCAATTAATTAAAGGGACGTTCCTGATTTTTTAACAACTGTAATTACATATCAAATATCTTTTTCTACCTAAAATTTCATCTTATTTCCTAATCCAGTTTGTGCTTCTTACAAATATTAAGACGATCAGAAACATATTGAATATACAGACAGTGATAACACACTGAATATACAGACAATGATATTCTAAACAAGAAAATATATTTAATATGTATATTTTAATCGTAGAAATATTTTATTAGTCGGAAACATCTTACAATGCAGCAAACTCGGGAATGGCCCTTTAAGCGTCCTCGTTTTTCTACCATGACTGTTTAACACTATGTTGTTACTCGTGTCAGTTGTAAAATATGACTGAAAAATTAATGCTATTTGAAATATAAGTCTACTGACCAACAAAAGCACATATAATTGTGACAATGTTAAATATTTTAATTGCATTAAAAGCACAGTTTTGATGGTATTGTATTTGAGGCAAAATGTGTCCACAGTAATTATGGATCTGGAAAGTTCTACGATCACATATAGTGGATTATTTCTGCCAAAAGCAGTTCACATAAAGACATTTTCACTCAGAAATTCAGTTGCGTGTGGAATCGCTATGGGCTCGAATAAAACACGCGAAACAAGAATGATCTACACAGACGAACAAGGCAGAGATACAAACTATTTCCAGAGAAGAAAAGATTACAAGAGAAAAGAACATTCAAGAGGTGTTACTAAAATATTCTGTCATCTCCACATCAAACACATGCTACTAGTACGAAAAATTACCAGATTTGGAGGTAGTTCATTTTATTTCGACTTATTTTTCGTGCTTATATCCAATTAAGATTAAAGCAAGCTGTCCTGGGCACACGCATCAGCTATCTGGGCTGTCTATTCAAGGCAATGGATTAGTTGTTAGTTGGTTAGTGAGAGAGAAGCCTTACACCTACCCACTGAGCTCTTAAGAACTCGCTCTGTACTGGAGCCGGTACCTGGCTGTGAACCCTGTACCTAGCAGCCTGTAGTCCGATGGCTTAATCACTGCGCCACCGAGGCTGGTTTAGAGGTAGTGCTTCTTCTCCTCCAGCAGGCGGGGATATCAGAACTAGACTGACAATGTTCAGTGAATCACAAATGAGGCGCTCTGTTCAATTTCGTACATATCATAAATGTTTTATTTAACGACGCATTCAACACATTTTATTTACGGTTATATGGCGTCAGACATATGATTAAGGCTACTCTTTTCGATTAGCAGCAAGGGATCTTTTATATGCACAATCCCACATACAGGATAGTACATACCACGGCCTTTGTTACACCAGGTGTGGAGTACTGATTGGAGCAAGAAATAGCCTAATGGGTCCACCGACGGGGATCGATCCTAGACCGACCACGCATCAAGCGAACGCTTTCCCACTGGGCTACGTCCCGCCCCCTGTTTGAAATCACTTTTGAGACTTGTGACTGTTTGCTCCATGGTGATGCCCCAGTCACCACAGTCACGTCATTCAATAAAATAAGGACAATCGAAATTGACTGTTCTGTGACGTGTAAGTTAATTATAACCTGAAAATTATTACCGTGTAAAGTTAAAGTTTGTTTTGTTTAACAAATTTATAAATCATGCTCAATTTGACATAAAGTCTTAGAGAGGAAACCCACTGCATTTTTCCATTAGTAGCAATGGATCATTTATATGCACCATTCCACAAACAGGACAGCACATACCACATCCTTTGATATACCAGTGGTGGTGCACTGGCTGGAACGAGAAAAGCCAAATGAGCCCACAGCCGGGGATCGATCAGAAACCGGCAAAACATTAGGCAAGCCCATAGTTTAAGTTTACTTTAAAATATGAAAAATTAAACATTACAGAAAAAGTGTTATGTGAAAACCTGACCCTTAAAGGATAAATAAATACGTACCGGTATGGCAACTCCTGGGTAAATGATAAACAGAATCCACATAACAATTGCAATTGTTTCCTCTAGTTTAGCTTGGTTGCCCGCCTGTGGTGATAGTGGCCAAAAGCGATCAGTTGTTGGGCTCCATGAGTTGTCTCCCCTAAGACATTCTGCACAGTGAACCAACCGACCATGTTGCATAAATGGTCTATGAAAAAAGGAAAGAAAGAAAGAAGATAAAAAACCCTGTTTAATCGTTCATCGATAGTATATTATTAGTACGATAGGTTTACGACACAAACCCGAGTATCAGTTAAGTTTATGCTGCTGAAAGTCAAACCATATAGTAGTATACAGCGTATTTATTTATTTATATATTTATTTATATATTGTATTTATATATTTATTTATTTATTTGTCTCTGATGAAGAAACTCACTGGAGAACCATTAATACCGTGTCATGTATGTGGTGACAAATTTAATGTCTAACTCGGTCAAAACATTATAGAATATTAATCTGGCATAAATGTATGAAAATACACACATTTAAGGTATATTAGAGATATTAGTTAAATAAAATATAGTTTATTTATTAAATTATGGCAAAATTTCATAACTCTAGTAAGGGGTAACTTAGATAAAGTTGTGATTTTTATTTTAAATCTGGAATGTAATGTTTTTTTCTGTGGAATTGTATTCGCGAGATGTTAAGTACCGGCAATTATACTTTGCTATTACAATTTATTTTTAATGATTATATTGTAGGATTTTTAAAATCTAAATTATTTTCTTAAATGTTTCAAAATTTAATCATGAAATAGTAACAGTAAGGAGATCACAGAATTTCGTAAAATTCACATCACAGAATAAACAAATTATTTCACATATCACTGCAAATTATTATCATGTTGCATGCATCTTATAATATGAAACAGAAACAATGTTTTATTAAACGTGCATTATATAATAATGCGGAAACAGTATAGACATAACATTTTCGTTTTTTTTTTATTATGTTGTTTAAATATATATAACCAAACCAGAGCTTATAAATTATTATATTCTTCTATCCCAGTACTCTTATTTAATTACAGTCAAAAAACCCTGAAACATTTAAAGGGACGTACCCTAATTTCAACCCGTGAAAATTACCACTAAGTTTAGTTAATCTACAAACCTGTAACACATTTGGATAAAGTTACAATTCAGTAAAAAGTAAAGTCTGTGACTTTAAAATGGTGAAATACCCTCTAAAAATAGATTAACACTTGACTTATAACTAATTCTCAGACACACGTGCTGTTTTTAAAATGTAAGAAATGCGTTTTGTGATATTAAAACACCAAGATGACCAAAACCACTTTGAATGTACCAAAATTGATAATCTAAACCATAAAATCTAAGTAAAGTATGTCAAAACCGGCTACAATAGTTTAACATATGTCATAGTGTTTAAAAACTAGGGTATGTCCCTTTAACATACTTTATTTTTCTTTCTTCCTCCTCCACCAACAAAAATGTTACCATTTTTATACTGACCCATTTAAGTATGTCAGTCTGTTTGTTAAAGTTTGTTTTGGTTAACGGCACCACTAGAGCACATTGATTAATTAATCATCGGCTGTTGGATGTCATACATTTGGTAATTGTCAGTCTGTTTGATGCATTTGACTATCTATTTTAAGTACTTCTGTTTGTCTGTCTCCATATGTCCCCATCTTAAAATATGTCTCTGTCTGTCTCTCTGTCTGTCTGTATGTTTTCCCCTTTGTCCATCCCCACGCGCGCTCATTCATATACACACGCACACATTGTGTCGGTCTTTTCTCTTTTGTTACTTTAGTTGCCCGTCTATCTTTCTGTTTGCCTGCCTGTGCCTGCCTGCCTGCTTGCCTGCTTGCCTGCTTGCCTGCCCGCCTGCCTGTCTATCTGTCTATCTTTCTGACTGTCTGTCTGTCTATCTGTCTATCTTTGTGACTGTCTGTCTGTCTGTCTGTCTGTCTGTCTGTCTGTCTATCTGCCTGCCTGCCTGCCTGCATGCCTGTCTGCCTACCTGCCTGCCTGCCTGCCTGTCTGTCTATTTGTCTATCTTTCTGACTGTCTGACTGTCTGACTGTCTGTCTGTCTATTTGTCTATCTTTCTGACTGTCTGTCTGTCTATCTGCCTGCCTGCCTGCCTGCCTGCCTGTCTGTCTATATGTCTATCTTTCTGACTGTCTGACTGTCTGTCTATCTGTCTATCTTTCTGACTGTCTGACTGTCTGTCTGTCTATCTGCCTGTCTGACTGTAGTATTTCTGAAATGTACCCTTGAAAGAGGATCTTCAGCCTGCTTTCTGCTTTATCTTCCAGGTGATGTCTTTTCTCCTCCACGACTATTCCCTGAACGTCCTGTGGTTTTAGCGAATCCATGTGACGAGCCTCTGTGATATCTGTTACCTGCGAGTTTCCTCATTCCACGCAGTCCGGATTGTAGTGCACGCCTGAAACACAAGTTTAAAGGTTGTTTAACGACACAACTAGAACACATTTATTGGCTACTGGATGTCAAACATTTACTAATTCCAACTATAGTCAGAGAGGAAACCGTTATATTAAAAAAATAAAAGTCTGCAAAGTTACGGGCGATTCGGTGCCATAGGTTCGAGTCCCAGCAACGGCACGGGACAATTTGTGAGGCCAGAAAGGATTTAATTATCCCCTGCACCAGTGTGTTAATATATATGTATGTAACAGGCAACCTCGACATACATACAATATATAGATATTCATATATCAATACACAGTGGCGTAGCAAGGTGCCAAAACGTGTATGTGTGTGTATGGGGGG
>JAECMU010003289.1:0-13644 GCA_016106625.1 Dracogyra subfuscus | reverse complement strand
TCTCTCTCTCTCATCCCCATCCCATCTCGGGAATGTCATATGCCACCATCCTAATTTAAACTGTATCGAGGTGTCGTTGAACGTAATATTACTTACCTTTCCTTTCGGAATAAAACATTTCATCGCTGTATGTCTCGTTACCAGTTGATGGAGTGTGGTCTGAATGGCGAAACGTTTCAATTGGGGTTTGCTCTGTAACATGTGGTGGTGGAATCATGGAAGTAATTCTAGAGAGAACATGTACTGCACCCAAGTTTGGTGGGAAGGATTGTCAAGGTGGCAAAAGAATGAACAGGTCTAGTCGATGCAACACGCACTCCTGTCCAGGTATGACAAGGTTTCAAATGTACATTAAGATGTAAGACAAAATATATTTAGTACATATTTGATTATAAATATACATAAGAAACAAGTTACACATTGATAAATAAGTTACTGAGCTTTTTAAAAAAAAATTTAAAAGTTTATCCCAAACGGGAAGAATCACCATTGAAGTCCGTTAATGACTGATTCTAACAATAATTATTTCATAAGACAAACTGACAGGCAGGCTCTGCTACTATATAAGTGTTTCTTCCTCTGTTAAGGAATCGTTTCAACTATATACTATGATATGTTGTGTACATTTAGATTTTAGAGTGTCAGTCCATTTATCGGCAAAGTTGGATGTGTAGTTTGGGAATGGCAGTCCTCCTATTAAAAAATCACCTGCCAGTGATTCATGGTCGCAATCATGGCTTTATTAAAACATCATGTCGACTCTGTCTTGTTCAGTGGCACGATTTCAGTCTTGATAATAGTCTCGTCGTTCGTATTAACCATATTGGACACATTATCTTTTCTTCAAAAGCTGATTATGGTATAGCATTTCTGAAGATAGAAACGTACATTGTAATACCAAATAGCATGTATATAGTTGGCAGTGCTAGCTGAAGTGTCATGTATTCTAAAAATAAAAGAAGAAGTTTGCATTGAAATATCAATGTCTTGCTAATTAATCTGACTTGAATGTTATGGCATAGCATAAATTGCATTATTGCATTCGCAAGGAATATACGTACAAATAATCACTTTTTTTTCAACCAATTACTCCGCTGTAAGAAAAGATTATGTCATTATAACGTGAACATAACCTCTACAAAATTACGCTTCTTTCTGTTTGGAATAAAGAGAAGGCTATCTGCTCTGGTATGAATGTAGACATTCATGTTAATTGGATTTAATAAAATAAAATACAGTATGCGAAATAAGAGCAAGACTACATAATATTATATTAGTTGATGGAGTGTGGACGGAATGGAAAACAATTTTCTCTGGTACTTGTTCAGTAACATGTGCTGGTGGTGTCATGATAACAGTTCAGGAGAGAACATGCATTGAACCCAAATTTGGTGGAAAGGATTACCAAGGCAGTGCAGTAGTAACACGATCAAAACAGTGTAACTCTCAACATTGCCCAGGTACAAAGAAACCATTAACGGTTGATATTAATGAGGGATACGCCTTTGTTTTATTTTTAACACAGATTAAACGTACATAAACAAAAATCTAACAAAATATATTTTGTAAATTCCAATCATGCAGTTTGTTAATTATCAGTGTTTTAAACAGATTTCTTTTGACTTTGAATAATAATAAATTGTATCTGCAAGTTTTAATAAACATACCGTATATCCTTCAATAGAAGCCTATTGTTTTTGTGACGCTCTGAGAGCCGGCCTCCGTTTAAGGCAGGCTTCAATTCAAGGCAGACATCTATTTTTATGCAGGAATAATGTTCTGCCATAGCCTTTAATGTAAGGTCATAATCTAATGTAGACTTCCAAATGTTGTTGTACATTAAGGAAACCTCTTATCTTACTGATGAATGAAAAAAACATTATTTCCTGTTCCCACCATGCGGTTATAGGCTTTTGAAATTCTGCAACGGAAGTGACGCCTATAGCGTGGTCATTCATCTGGTCAAATGCAAGTTGCGATAGCTTAAGTTGGCCTTTATGTGAAGCAGGCTTCTATTCAAGGCAGGTTTCTATTTTCATCAAGATGCACTAAGACCTGGCCTCTGTCGAGGCAAGTTCCTATTCAAGTCAGGGTTTCTGTTTTAATTGAGAGGCACTAACACCTGCCCTCTAATCGAGGCAGGCTTTTGTTCAAGGTAGGCCTGTATTCAAGGCTGTACGGTATGTAGTATTTTTAATTGAGTAGAATGTATTATTGCGTGTAATGGACAAACACTCCTGGGCATTAGTATCATTTATGTTCTGTTATCAGTTGATGGCGTGTGGTCGGAATGGAGAACAGTTTCTCCTGGTACATGTTCTGTAACTTGTGGTCGTGGTCGATAGACAATGACAATTGCACATAATGACTAGAGAACTCTGGATATTAGTATTATATATGTTCTGTCCCCAGTTGATGGAGTTTGGTCTGAATGGAGAACCACTTCGACTGGTTCTTGCTCTGTATCTTGCGGTGGTGGAGTCATGCAAACAGTTTTGGAAAGAACTTGTATTGGACCCAAGTTTGGCGGAAAGGATTGCCAAGGCAACCGAAGAATGACAAGGTCTAGTCGATGCAATTTACAGACTTGTCCAGGTATAACTCAGCGTGGAATCATTCCTTGTTACTAAGTGATGTTTAACTATCAATAAACACAAAGTAAACAACTCTAATAGTTGAATGTCTAATACAAAATATATCTGTCGCAATACTAGTTTGTCAATTAATAAGCGTTGTTAATAAGTGATAGGTTTGTTTTAACTTACAAGATACACAAAATAAACAACACTAATAGTTGCAGGTGTTATACAGAATATATGTCATAATAGTAGTGTGACAAAGACCGCGTTTTATAAAATGTCTATTTTTTAATATTAATTTTAAATAATATGTAAAACACATTATTGTTTGTGTCTTATACATATTAGTCATTTGACAGGTTCTTAGGTAGATTTATAGGCATATTAGAAACATATTTTGGTTTCAAGATAATTCAGCTAACAGATGTATGCAGGAGTAGAAGGCAATGATTTTATATGAGCATATATACTAGTACACTTAATTTATCATTAAGGATTGTACTCAAACACTTACCATAACACCTTGCTATAACATATTTCACATACTGGCAACAGGCTTTGGAAATGCTAAAATTGTTAGTTTAATTATATCTCCCGTATTAGTTGATGGCGTTTGGTCTGAATGGAGAACAGTTTCGACTGGTGTGCCTAATACACGTATTGATAAATGTATTACCATGATTCTGACTCAATGTTCGACTAAAGTGAAAACAAAACTGTTTTACTACAGGTGCTAGTTTCATAATATCATCTGTTAGATTTGTCGTTTAGTGTTCGTATGACTTATGTTATATCGAAACGTCAGACCGTGAATTTATTTAAATATCAACAATATAATTACGTTTGTTTTTCACTCTAAAAATATATAACGTTTATTTAATGCAAAAATGAACTAATTTTGGAATAATTTGAGGAGAAAACTGCCTTAAACAATATAGTTCATTAATTCATTCATTCATGAACAATATAGATATGAGATTCATACTGTCATCTGTCAGATTTTGCGACATACAAGACGTTTGTGCATAATGACTGGAGAACTATAAGCCTTTTTCGCCCTGAAAATGTAGGAAGTTTACATTATGTAAAATCAGCTATAATTCTTACTTAACATTTTGGACTAATGTGAACAAACAAACTGTCTGTTTTACTACAGGTATTAATCTCGTACCATCTATCATGTGTCAGGGTTGTCTATATACAATAAGGTTCACAAGTTAATGACTGCAGAACTCTATGGTATTAGTATTATACTTGTTCTGTCCCCAGTTGATGGAGTTTGGTCTGAATGGAGAACCACTTCGACTGGTTCTTGTTCTGTATCTTGCGGTGGCGGAGTCATGCAAACAGTTCTGGAGAGAACATGTATTGGACCCAAATTTGGTGGGAAGGATTGTGAAGGCGAAAAACGAATGACAAGGTCTAGTCGATGTAATTCAGAGTCGTGTCCAGGTATAAAGTGAAATCATTTCTTGTTCCTAATTGATACGTTTTAACTATCAATAAACACAAACTAATCAACACTAGTACATGCAGGTCTAATACAAAATGTATTTGTGGTAATACTAGTTTGTTAATTCATTTTAAATTATATGTAAAATACAATATTGTTTGTAATACAAATATTACAGTCTGTATTCATTAGCCGGATTTAGAGGCATTCTAGAAACATATTTTGGGTTTGAGATAATTCAGTTACGCAGATTTATGAAGGAGTAGATGGCAACGATTTTATATGAACAAATATAATATTACATTTAATTTATCTTTAAAGATTGTACTTAATATTACACATTACACCGTACCATAAAATAGTATACTCATTGGCAAAAGCCTTTGAATGTTCTGAAAATTGTTAGTTTAATTATATCTCCCTTATTAGTTGATGGAGTTTGGTCTGAATGGAGAACAATTTCGATTGGTTCTTGTTCTGTAATATGCGGTGGTAACAATTCTTGATAGAACATGTGGTGGGAAGGACTGTAAAGGTGACAGAGGAGTAACAAGATCAACACAGTGTAACACGCATATATGTTCAGGTATAAGAAAATTGAAGGTATTATGACATAAATTCCTAATGATTAATATCGCTACCGGTAGCCGTATTATCGTACAAGTGTTTGTGTGCTGTAGGTTATATTATACAGAGAAGTCAGATCATGAATATATTTATTGTTATTTATTGTTTTCACGCAGAAAATTAAGAAAGTTTACATTACATAAAATAAGCTATCATTCTGACTTAATTTTTGGATTAATTTGAACACACAACTATCTTTTTTTGACTACATATATTAATCTCGTACTATCATCTGTCAAATTCGTTTGTATACAATGACGTTTACAAGTTCATAATGACTGGAGAATTATGGGTGTTAGTGTTATATTTGTTCTGTCCCCAGTTGATGGAGTGTGGTCTGAATGGAGGACCACTTCGACTGGTTCTTGTTCTGTAACTTGTGGTGGTGGCGTCATGCAAATAATTCTGGAGAGAACATGTATTGGACCCAAGTTTGGTGGGAAAGAGTGTCAAGGCAACAAAAGAATGTCAAAGACAAACCAGTGCAACTCAAACCCTTGCCCAGGTATAATGCAGCATAGTGTTTACTTAGAAATGAGCGATACAGTCAGATACAGAAACCATTATTAGAATACTAGTTATTTTCGTATTCCTCATTATGAAACTATAGTAACTTTGAATTTTATAACAAAACGCAAATTCCTTATTTCAAAAGTTCATGGTTGGTATTACTAATGACCAATATTGATATCCTTATTATAGAATACTAGTTGTTTATAGTGTTAAAATGCATACCTCAATATAACAATATAATATCCTTGACTTTGGTAACATTGTGTCACAAGAAACAAAGATTCTTTGTGT
This sequence comes from Dracogyra subfuscus, assembly GCA_016106625.1. NCBI lineage: Eukaryota > Metazoa > Mollusca > Gastropoda > Neomphalida > Peltospiridae > Dracogyra > Dracogyra subfuscus. The sequence continues at coordinate 8,181 of JAECMU010003289.1, read as the reverse complement.
GAAATCTCACAACAATATTGCCTGCTAATAGACCCGTTCAATCAAGAAAGGGGTGGGGGACAAAACATGATGTTTTGTTTTATTACAAACATAACAGAACGTTCACACAGATCTGGATATTAGTGTTATTGTATATTCTGTCCCCAGTTGATGGAGTATGGTCTGCATGGAGGACCACTTCGAATGGTTCTTGTTCTGTAACTTGTGGTGGTGGCGTCATGCAAATTGTTCTGGAGAGAACATGTATTGGACCCAAGTTTGGTGGGAAGGAATGTCAAGGCAATAGGAGAATGACACGGTCAAAACAGTGTAACACGCATCTTTGTTCAGGTATAGAACATTTAAAAGATATAAATTACTAATGGTTGACAGAACTATCGCTGGCATTATTATATACAGAATTGGTAATTTAGAGTTCGTATGTCTTACAATAATGAATATATTATAGAGATGTGACATCATTTAACCCTTCAAGTTCAAAGCATTGTGTGTGTGTGTGTGTGTGTGTGTGTGTGTGTGTGTGTGTGTTGTACCTTCAAAATTTAAGATCATTACATTTGATACATTATAATTCTGACTTAAGTTTGAAATAACTTAAAAACTAAACTGTTTGAATACTGTCAGATTTGTCTACATAAGACGACATAATGCATAATGACTGGAGAACATTGGATATTAGTATCATTTATGTTCTGTTCCCAGTTGACGGAGTGTGGTCTGAATGGAGAACCACTTCGACTGGTTCTTGTTCTGTAACTTGCGATGGTGGAGTCATGCAAATAATTATGGAGAGAACATGTATTGGACCCCAGTTTGGTGGGAAAGATTGTCAAGGCAACAACCGAATGACAAGGTCTAGTCGATGCAATTCACAATCTTGTCCAGGTACATGCATATCGTATCAAGAAATCATTTCCTGTTAATAAGTAGTAAATTGCTTTTAACTCTTAATAAATAAAAGTAGACGATACTAGTAAAGCAAGTGTAGTATAAAATATATTTCCTGCAATGGTAGTTTAGCAAATATCTTATTTATAAGGCTTTCCTTCTTTCTAAATATTAATTTCAAATAACCTATAAACAAAAGATTGTGTGTTTTAAAAATATGACAGTTATTGTGCACATCTGTACGTCTATATTCAACAATTAATGTTAGTGACATAGCAGAAACATAGTTTGGTTTTCAAATACATTGTACTAGTAATTAAGTTAAACAAATTCGTCCAAACATATATGGCATGGATTTGTGTGAACATCATATTTCAGACATTAAATTTAGCAATAAGTAGCGTGGATAATATGCACAAGACATCTGTAGTTAGGCCACGTCTTTCTGTAAATCCTTCAAGAACTTTGTCTCACACAGATATGTTGCTTTGGATACGCAACTGTCAGTTTGTTTATATATCTGTCTTGTTACCAGTTGAACCTCACCGTGGTGCAGGGGTGTAACAGAATGGCCAATACAGCACAAATTAAAGTTTAGAATAAAAGTCAGTATCCGTGATATTTGTATTTGTATTTACACTGTGATATTATCCGTGATATTTGTGTTTGTATTTACACCGTTTTTATTTATATCTTGAATTGTTCTATTGATGTCGATCATCATCTTATTTATTTTCATTACCATAGATTGACACCCAATAGCCGATGTATTTTTCGTGCTGGGGTGTCGTTAAACATTCATTCATTCATTCATTCATTCATTTGTTACCAGTTGATGGAGTTTGGACTGAATGGAGAACAATTTCCATTGGTCTTTGTTCTGTAACCTGTGGTGGTGGAATCAAGGAAACAATTCTAGAGAGAACTTGTATTGAACCCAAGTTTGGTGGGAAGGATTGCCAAGGCAGCAAACGAATGTCTAAGACAGACCAGTGTAACTCAAACCCTTGCCCAGGTATAATCCCGCAGGTTTTAATTACTAAAGACTGATACAAACTTTTTTAAATACCAACAACAAAACACATCACTAGAATACTAGTTGCTTTGTGTTTTCATCGCTCACTATAAATATATAGTATCTTTAAAGTTTGTGATACTATCAATGTCCCTCATTTCCATGGGAAACAAAGGTTGTTTGTTGATAGATTCACAGTACCAATATTTATAAAATAAATTAATAAATGCTGTATAGTTATTTAGTACTAGATGGATACTGATAATCTTATTGCAATACTAGTTGTTTAATGTGTTCAAATGCATGTCTCACAATAAACATACACCTTTCATTTTGGTGATATTCGTCAATTCCACAAGGCACACAAATTTATTTTTGATAAACCAATCCATAGTAATACAACAAAAACGTACAATCAATAAGGTACAACACAAAACAAAACATGTGAGTTTTATTACGAATATAACTGAGTTCACCTCTGTTTAATTATCACATAATGGTCACAAAGATCTGGATATCAGTTTATTGCATGTTTTGTTACCAGTTGATGGGGTGTGGTCTGAATGGAGAACAGTTTCAGTTGGTACATGTTCTGTAACATGCGGTGGTGGTGTCATGGCAACCATTCTAGAGAGAACATGTACTGGACCCAGATTTGGTGGGAAAGATTGTCAAGGCAACAGCCGAATAACAAGAACAAAGCGATGTAACACGCATATTTGTTCAGGTATAAATAAACTTGAAGATATGATATAAATTCCTAATGTCTAATACATGAATTGATAAATGTATTACCATGATTCTGACTAAATGTTCGACTAAAGTGAAAACAAAACTATTTTACTGCAGGTACTAGTTTCATACTTTCATCTGTTAGATTTGTCGTTTAGTGTTCGTATGACTTATGTTATATCGAAAAGTCAGATCGTGAATTTATTTACATATCAAAAATACAATTACGTTTGTTTTTCACTCTAGACATATATAACGTTTATTTAACGCAAAAATGAACTAATTTTGGAATAATTTGAGGACAAGACTGCCTTGAACAATATAGATATGAGATTCATACTGTCATCTGTCAGATTTTGCGACATACAAGACGTTAGTGCATAATGACTGGATAACTATAAACCTTTTTTACCCCAAAAATGTAGAACGTTTACATTACGTAATATTTTGGAGTAATGTGAACAACAAACTGTCTGTTTGACTACAGGTATTCATCTCGTACCATCTATCATGTGTCAGGGTTGTCTTAGTAATGACTGATATAGTTCTTGCAGACTGTGTTATACAACTAGTTCTATAGTATTCGTATGTAAAGCAATAATGAAGGTGTGAACCATGTAACTTTTGAAGTCCAATCTTTTATGTATGTGTGTATGTTTTGTCCCGAAAATATAGAAAGTTTATATTGATAAGTTACTATAATTGTGACTTAATTTTGCAATAACTTAAAAACAAATCTGTATGCATTTGACTACAGGTATTAATATCGAATTTTCGTCCGGCAGACGTTTCTACATGCAGTGACGAAATAATGACTGGAGAATAAAATATATTAGAATTATACTTGTTCTGTCCCCAGTTGATGGAGTGTGGTCTGAATGGAGAACCATTTCGATTGGTTCGTGTTCTGCAACGTGTGGTGGCGGAGTCATGCAAACAGTTCTAGAGAGAACATGTATTGGACCTAGTTTTGGTGGGAAAAACTGTGAAGGCGAAAAACGAATGACAAGGTCTAGTGAATGCAATTCACAGTCTTGTCCAGGTAGATATCGGATGTATAAGGCTTCCATTATTTCTAAAGATTAATTTCAAATACTTAATCTCAAAAGCAAAATAATGTTTGATTTATAAACAATATTTAACATACCTGTGCGTCTATATTCATCAATTAGTTTAAGTGACATACCAGAAAGATAGCTTGGTTTCTATATACTAATAATTAATTAAACAATGTTGTGAAACATAAATGGCAAAGATTTTATATGAACATCGTATTTAGTACTTTGATAATGTCCACGAGACATCTTTCCTTGCTTTTCTAGTGGGATCACATCTTTCTGTAAAAGCGGGCAGCATAGCCCAGTGGTACAGTGCCCGCCTGATGCGCGGTCGGTCTAGGATCGATCCCCGTCAGCTAACCACTGGGTTTTTTTTCTCGACATAACCATATGTCCGACGCCAATATAACCGTAATTATAATGTGTTGAGTGCGTCGTTAAACAAAAAAGAAAAAAGAAACAATTCTAGAGAGAACTTGTATTGGACCCAAGTTCGGTGGGAAGGATTGTCAAGGCAACAAACGAATGTCAAGGTCAAAGCTGTGTAACTCAAACTCTTGTCCAGGTATAATGTCGTGTAATTTAGTATTATTACCCACCGGTCTTGGTGGTATCGTGGTTAAGTCATCGGACATAAGGATGGTAGGTACTGGGTTCGCAGCCCGGTACCAGCTCCCACCCAGAGCGAGTTTTAACGACTAAATGGGTAGGTGTAAGACCACTACACCCTCTTGTCTCTCACTGACCACTAACCAACTGTTCAGAACGGACAGTCCAGATAGCTGAGGTGTGTGCACAGGACAGCGTGTTTGAACCTTAATTGGATATAATCAAGATAATAAGTTAAAATGAAATAAAATATTATTACCGAATTTGCTAATCATATTATAATTATTAGTCGTTTAATGTTTGTATACGACTCCATGAAAATATAGTAGCAACTATATTCTGTAATCATTTCCATGAGAACAAACGTTGATTGTTGAAAAGTTGCATATCATCAGTAACAATACCAATGTAGAACCAACAAAGGAAAAACATGAAGCATCATATATGTGTTATTACAATATAATAGGATTTTCATATCGTTTATCTTAATAGTTAAATACTGGTAAAAAATATGTGGTATTAGTGTTATTGTATGTCTTGTTACTAGTTGATGGTGTATGGTCGGAATGGAGAACAGTTTCAAATGGTTCTTGTTCTGCAACTTGCGGTGGCGGTGTCATGCAAACAGTTCTGGAGAGAACGTGTATTGGACCTACGTTTGGTGGGAAGGATTGTCAAGGCATAAGAAGGATGACACGGTCAAAACAATGTAACACGCATATTTGTTCAGGTATATATATTGACATTATAATAATACAAAGTTACTCTTGACTCATACAGGTTTAGATAATTTTAATATCTTATTAGTTGATTGGTGTTTGTGCTCTTTACATTTATTATTATATAGAGTTAACTAGGAACTATTATTGTTTCAAAATTGAACGGATGAAGGAATATGAAATAACTCACCAACACAAAGGAAAATATGTTACTGGGTATCTGACAATATATGTAAATATGTCTGGGTTTTTTATGTAGAACAATTACATTAGATACCGATCTGTAATTCCGACTTAATTGTAGCTTTAAAAACCAAAACTGTCTGTTGGAATACATGCATTAGTCTCGTACTTTTATCTGTAAGATATATCTATAGACAATGACAATTGCACATAATGACTGGAGAACTCTGGATATTAGTATTATATATGTTCTGTCCCCAGTTGATGGAGTTTGGTCTGAATGGAGGACCACTTCGAATGGTTCTTGTTCTGTATCTTGCGGTGGCGGAGTCATGCAAACAGTTCTGGAGAGAACATGTATTGGACCTAGTTTTGGTGGAAAGGATTGTGAAGGCGAAAAACAAATGACAAGGTCTAGTTCATGTAATTCACAACGTTGTCCAGGTATAACAAGTTTTGAGTTATTTTGGTATTTAAATGTTTCTGTTGTCAGTCGGTGGAGTTATATATTAAGGTACATCCTATTCAGTACTTAAGTTTCGTGACGCCGATTTGTCCTGTTACTGCAGAATGACTCTAATGGCCTTCTACGCGGGCAACAATGCCCAGTGGTACAGTGCCCGCCTGATGCGCGGTCGGTCTAGGATCGATCCCCGTCAGCTAACCACTGGGTTTTTTTCTCGACATAACCATATGTCCGACGCCGATATAACCGTATTTAAAACGTGTTGAGTGCGTCGTTAAACAAAACATACACACACACAAAAACTAATGGCCTTCGCCCCTGCGCGTGCTGTAACCTCACCGTGGTGCAGGGGTGTAACATTCTATTTGAGAATGGCCAATACAGTACAACATTGAAGTTTTGAGTAAAATTCAGTATCCGTAAAATTCTGTTGTATTTGTGTTTTTGTACAGTTCTCTACACTGTTTTTGTTTAAACCTTGAATTTTTATATTGATGTTGATCATCACTTTATTTATTTGAATTACCATAGTTTGACACCCAATAGCCGATGTATTTTTCGTGCTGGGGTGTCGTTAAACATTCATTCATTCATTCATTCGAGCAAACATCAAACAGGAACGAAGTACGACTAACGACATATTTCCTTAATTGTCCTTTTGATTAATGTGTATACTAAATATACATGTCATTATCTATGTTGAATCAATATCAAATTATTGTTAATTTGTTTTACTATATACATTGTGGTCAAACTTAACGATATATTTCAAATATGTAACAGTTTGTGGTGCAATGAATGCAAGTACCAGCAAATGTAATTATGATTATTACTGTTGTGTGCATTCTATAAATCTGACTTATTTGTTTGTAATATTAAATAATATGAAAGCACCTTATTATCAGTTTTATTGACAAAAGACACAGTACTGTATGCAGTGATAAAGGTATTGATGTCAGCGTCACGTCTGTTTTGTTACCAGTCGACGGAGTATGGTCTGAATGGAAAACGATTTCCACTGGTTCTTGCTCTGTAACTTGTGGTGGTGGAGTCAAGCAAACAGTTCTGGAGAGAACATGTATTGGACCTAGTTTTGGTGGGAAAAACTGTGAAGGCGAAAAACGAATGACAAGGTCTAGTCAATGCAATTCACAGTCTTGTTCAGGTAGATATCGCATTTATAAGGCTTCCATTATTTCTAAAGATTAATTTCAAATACTTAATCTCTAAAGCAAAATAATGTTTGATGTATAAACAATATTTAACATACCTGTGCGTCTATATTCATCAATTAGTTTAAGTGACATACCAGAAAGGACTGCGGAGGCGAAAAGAGAATGATACGATCTAGTCGATACAATTCACAGTCTTGTTCATGTATCAATAGTGATGTTCCGATGATCAATAATAATAACAAATGTGATTGGTTTGGCTCTGCCGATGTGATGATCGATTACAAAGATCCATAATCGATTGTGTGGGGAAATGTTAACTGTAGTTGAAGAGTTCAGGCGCAAAACCCGATATATCCATTTTTAATTTTCAGGAAAAATGGGGTTTTTTTAAATGGCGTATATCGCGTCGTGATGGGAAAAAATCGGGATTTACCCAATACAATTTCATAAGCATCAATCACGTGTCCAGTTTATATAATGTTATTGATGTGAATGTATTGGAGATGATGCTTGCTTTCATGAGTATATACAAAAACATCCTTTCCGTACAACTTGAGGTTAAGGATCATCGGGGGATAGACCTACTGCCATTTGCATTAATTAGTATTAAGTTATTGATTTGCATTTTGTATGATGACCCACTTTACTTATTTAATTAATTCATTTAAATTAGTTTCATGGTTATATGCATTGAAGATTAAAGCATACAATGGCATGTTGTTCTGAACACAAACCTTTGCTATCCTCCCAAGACAGTGCATTAATGGTTAGTCAGAGAAAAGTATGTATAGTGGCATTACACCTACCCACCGATTCATTAAAACTCGCTCTGGTTGTGAGCGAGTACTGGGATGCCAACTGAGTACCCACCAACGTCTTAAGTCTGATAGCTTAACCTTTTTCTAAATTTGTAAATTGCAATAGAAGACAAATACTGTGTGCGTTTCAGTACAAATCTAAAAACAAATAACACGTATGTATGTAATGGTTACATTAATTACCTATGTCTGTATACTAGTTATATCAATTGCATACAATGTTAGTACTAATTGCGTGTGATGGTTATACGGTTCTGGCTACCATTGTACGTTCTGTTGCCAACTGATGGTTGTACGGTTCTGGCTACCATTGTACGTTCTGTTACCAACTGATGGTTGTACGGTTCTGGCTACCATTGTACGTTCTCTTGCCAACTGATGGATGTACGGTTCTGGCTACCATTGTACGTTCTCTTGCCAACTTATGGTTGTACGGTTCTGGCTACCAGTGTACGTTCTCTTGCCAACTTATGGTTGTACGGTTCTGGCTACCAGTGTACGTTATGTTGCCAACTTAT